>MU763594.1:20541-32706 GCA_026770625.1 Nicotiana glauca | reverse complement strand
TTGGGGGGGGGGGGGTGGGGTAAAAAACCTGTTCGAAGGAAAAAGGTGCAATGAATGCCTTTGAAATCTAAGGTCTTTGAGCTTTTAGCAGTAGTAGCGTTTAAGCATTGCTATATTCCAATTGCTTGGAAGTTTCTCGCCTTCCATGGTGCCGAGTTTGTAGGACCCTTTGCCGACTACCCCGAGGATCCTTCCCAGTTCTGACCTAGCTTTCCTTCATTAGGATTTTGAGTATTCAAGCTGACTTTCCTTAGGACTAAGTCCCCAATTCCAAAATGTCAAAGATTTATTCTCCTGTTGTAGTATATTTCGATTCTCTATTTTTGTGCGGCCATTCTAACTAATGAGGCTTCTCGCTTTTCATCTAATAGTTCGAGAGCAGTAGTCATGGCCCCATTGTTCGAGCTCTCGGTGGTGTGTCAGAATCTGGCGGCAGGTTCCCCGACTTTGATCGGTATCAAAGCCTAGGCGCCATATACTAGGGAGAAAGGTGTTTCCCCCGTGCTCGGTATGCCTAGAGCACTTCAGGTAATATTTCTCTCCAGCTTCCCTTTGCGCTTTCCAACTTCTTCATTAAGTTTTGAATGATGGTTTTGTTTGTAGACTCGGGTTGTCCATTTGCACATAGGTGGTAAGGCATCGACAGGATCCTTTTGATTTTGTGGTCCTCGAGGAACTGAGTCATTTTGCTTCCGATGAATTGCTTCGTGTTATTGCATGTTATCTTAGAAGGAATTCTAAATCGGCACATGATGTGGTCCCAGATGAAATTAATGACTTCGTTTTCTCTAATTTTTTTGAATGCCTGCGTTTTAACCCATTTCGAGAAGTAATCAGTCATAAATAAAATAAATCTAGCCTTTACCTGGTGCCGTCAGTAGAGATCCGATTATGTCCATCCCCCATTTTATGAACAACCATGGTAATAAAACTGAATGTAGTTGTTCACCAAGTTGGTGAATCATTGGGGCAAATCTTTGGCAGTTGTCGCATTTGCGATCGAATTCTTTGGTGTCCTTCTCCATGTTGTCCCAATAGTAACCTGCCCTGATTATTTTTTGAACCAAGAAATCGGCACCGAAGTGGTTTTCGCAGGTGCCCTCGTGGATCTCTCAGAGCACGTAGTCTGTGTCTCCTAGCCCCAAACATACTGCTAAGGGGCCATCAAAAGTCCTTCTGTAAAGAGTTCTATTTTCGCCGATCGAGAATCGAGCCACTTTGGTTCGTAGGGCCGTCGAATCCTTTGGGTCTACGGGTAGCTTCCCGCTCTCCAAATAATCGATATATTTGTTTCTCCAATCCCATGTTAGGCTAGTGGAGTTGATCTCGGCATGTCTTTCCTCAATCACTGATTTGGATAGTTGAACAACAGATCCGGGGAGCATGTCATCTTCCTCGACAAATGATCCCAAGTTTGCGAGGGCATCGGCTTTGTTGTTTTCCTCTCGAGGTATGTGGACTAGAGTCCATTCTTTGAGGCGTTGCAATGTGACTTGAATTTTGTCTAAGTATCTTTGCATCCTGTCTTCCCGAACCTCGAAGCTCCAATTTACGTGATTTACCACCAAGAGGGAATCGCATTTTGCTTCAATGACTTCAGCTCCTAGACCTTTGGCCAATTCTAGACCTGCAATCATAACCTCATACTCGGCTTCATTATTAGTCAACCTTGCGGTTTTTATAGATTGTCTAATCACGCCACCTCTAGGTGGCTTTAGAACTATGCCAAGCCTGGATCCTCTTAAGTACGAGGCGCCATCAGTGAACATGGTCCATACCCCGGAAGATGTGCCCTTTTTTAGCAAAAGTTCTTTCTCGACCTCGGGTACAAGGGAGGGAGTGAAGTCGGCTACAAAATCTACTAAAATTTGAGACTTGATAGTCGTTCGGGGCTGATACTCGATATCATATCCCCTAAGTTCGATGGCACATTTGGCCAGTCGGCCCGATAATTCGGGTTTATGTAGTATGCTTCGAAGGGGATACGTTGTTGAAACACAAATATAATGACATCGAAAGTAGGGTTTCAATTTTTTAGACACACTTATTAATGCAAGAGCTAGCTTTTCCAGGTGCAGATATCTAGTTTCGGCATCACCTAGGGTCCGACTTACATAATAAACAGGGAATTGCGTACCTTGTTCTTCTCAAACCAGTACGCCACTTATCGCTATCTTGGATACGGCCAGGTACAAATACAATGTTCCACCCTCTTTTAGGGTGTGGAGCAAAAGCAGGCTTGTCAGGTATCGCTTCAACTCCTCCAAGGCGCGTTGGCATTCTGGAGTCCATTCAAAGTTGTTTTTCTTTTTGAGAGAGGAGAAGAAATGGTGACTCCTATCTGATGACCTTGATATGAACCGATCCAAGGCTGTTATCTGCCCGTTCAGCCACTACACGGCCTTTACGTTATTTACCACAGTAATTTCTTCGATGGCTTTAGATTTGTCGGGGTTGATCTCGATTCCTTTGTTTGATACCATGAAGCCTAAGAATTTGCCCGATCCGAGCCCGAAGACGCACTTCTCGGTATTGAGCTTCATATTATAACTTCTGAGGATGTCGAACGTTTCCTACAAATGAGTCAAATGGTCCTCTACGCACAGGGACTTAACTAGCATGTTGTCAATATAAACTTCCATGGACTTGCCTATTTGATGTTTGAACATCTTGTAAACTAGGCGTTGGTATGTAGGCCCTGCGTTTTGTAGCCCGAAGGGAATTACATTGTAGTAGTACATACCGTACTTTGTGATGAATGAAGTATTTTCTCTATCCTCGGGGTTTATCTGAATTTTATTATACCCCAAATAGGCATCGAGAAAAGTGAAGGTTTCATGGCCTGCGGAGGCATCGATCAAAGGTCGATGTGGGGAAGTGGGAACGAGTCCTTTGGGCACGCCCTATTTAGATCTTTATAATTTACACGCATTCTTAGCTACATTGGCCAGCCATTCGGGATATTTTACTTCCCTAATAGACCCTATCTTGAGGAGCTTCATTATATCGTCTTTGATGAATGCATGCTTTATCTCGGACTAGATCTTCTTTTTCGCTTCACCGGTTTGTACCTGTGATCGACACTTAGTCGTTGGGTGGTTATCTCTGTGGGATCCCTGTCATGTCTAAATGGGACCAAGCAAAGCAATCGATGTTATTAATAAGGAATAAAATGAGTTTTTTCTTAAGTTTGGGGGTTAATCCCGTCCCCAGGTATACCTTCCAATCTGGGAGATGCTCGACCAATACGGCTTGCTCCAGTTCTTCAACACTCAACTTTTTTGCATCCGATTCATTGGGGGCAATGAAGATTCTGGGAGTGAGGAAGTCCTCTTCATCATCCTCGGGGGTTTATTGGCTTTCCAACTCTTCCGAGGTGGATTGTATGGGATTCGGTACCTCTTCATAGACCGCGAACATTTCCTTCGTCGCATGTTGCTCGCCATGCACTGTCTTTATTCTGTCCTTTATTGGAAACTTCATCATATGATACAAGGTCAATGGTACCGCCTTCATGTTATGTATCCATGGCCTACCGAGCAAGGCATTGTAACACCTTTAATGACGTGGAATTTGGTATCTTGAACTGTATCGAATGTGTTTACTAGAAGGGTGATCTCTCCTTTTGTTGTTTTGCTCGCCATATTGAAGTCGTTGAGGATTCGGGAGGTAGGCATGATCCGGTCGAGTAATCCGAGTTGTTCTACCACTATTGATCTAATTATATTGGCCGAGCTACATGGATCCATGAGTACTCATATGATTTAAATGTCATTCAAGAGAAATGAGATTACCAATGCATCATTGTATGGATGAGACAGAGTCTCGAAGTCTTCCTCGCTGAACGCGAGGATGTCCTCAGGTACGCGACCCCGAGTTTGTCCTTGTGTTGCTGCGGGAACCTTTATCCACTTGACCACGGGTCCCTGGGGAATGTCTGTCCCTCCTATAATCATATGGATGACGTGCTGAGGTTCTTCCGCTTCACTCTCCCTGTTTTCCTTTCTTTCTTCCCGGGTAGGGTTCTTTTCTCGATGTACACTCATGTTGGTGTGGGAACTTACGCCAATTCATTGAGCATTGCATGAGACCATATCGATGCGAATCGGCTCTGGTGTGACCTTAGGGTTTTGTGGTGGCATACCAACACGTGGAATAGCTACACTGCTTTCTCTATGGTCTTCAAGACTGTTGTTCTCACGTGCATTTACTGAGTGAGGCATTTCAACCTGAAAACAAAGATCTTGGACAAGAAAAAAGCATGAAAGATAACTTGCGTTGTGTAATAAACCAGCAAAAAAAAATCACTATTATTTTTAGCCCCACATTAGGCGACGAACAGTTTATCTTGAAAATGGTAATAACAATTAGATTTGATTTTGTGGTTCTAAAAATATGTGATCTATTTTTATGCTAGTTGTTAATCAGTAGATGCTAAACGACGAGGTTAGAAAATAAGATAAGAGATTGAAGATGGCTTTAGAAACCAAACCAAACGGTTGAGAATCGGGGCCTCGAGCAAGCGCGTGCGGGGCCTCGATGCCAAGTCAGATGCTCGGCTAAAGGCGGTCTGTAAGGCCCCGTAAAATTTTGTACTTAAAACCTAGTAGCTCGTAGTGCCAAGGTCCGAATATGTGTTAGGATTGTGTAGCTCTTAAAACCTAGTAGCTCGTATTTAAAATTTTGTGCTTAAAACCTAGTAGCTCTTAAAGGCGGTATGTTTACCCCTTACATGAGAGAACATATTTTTATATGCTTCAGAATATGGCCTCATCAGCCTAAGTTGAGGATTACCCTTCCAGAGTTTACAATTACAGAGTGGTATACTCGGATCGAGTATGGCACCGGGTGCCGGCCACGCCTCTTCAAGTTTGGGACGTGACATACTATGCCTTGATTTTGATATTGTCCCTCTTGCTATCATGTTTTTTCTGTTCGAATGACTATGCGAGCTCTGTGAATTATGTTAGAGATCATGTGTAGGAGTTGGTTCCCTATTTGAGCATAATATTTGCTACTATGTGGCATATCAGCCCGATCTAAGGTTTAATTGTACACTTTGCACAATCATACACCTTAGAATGCTATTTACAAGGTTTATGAGTATGTGATTTGATATTCATTGATGGTATACATGTACTGTTGTATATGTTTCTATGTGATGGATTGGATTATTAGCATGTGAGTTGTCCGTGCGATTGCTTGAATTTTGGCAAGTGAGTTTTCCATATGGTGGTTATGATTGTGGCACGTGAGTTGTTTGTGTGGTGATTATGCATGTGAGTTGTCCGTGTAGCGTGTGGATAAGGATCCATCCCCCCAGAAACGTCCTCACATGTTTCTCCTTGATGACGTACATGCAAATTATGAAAATTGGCTAGCGGTTGGATTTTGCGTATCTTCCTGTATGCTAGTTTCGAAATGTTTACATGCCTTCTAAGCATATTTTCTTTATATGTCACATGATTTAAGAAATGATTCAAAGTACATATCTTTTGTATATATCAATCTGTCAACATGACTTATCTAATAATGCATATCTTCTTTATATGACATTATTGAAGGAATACTTGGTTTTCATGCATATCTTATTTATACGAAACTATAGAAGGATTATTTGATATTTTACGCATATCTTCTCTTATGAAAGCTTGAGGATTTAATGATGTAGATGCATATTTTTCCTATATGCTGAGTTGTTAAACTGGGACAATACATATGTGTATCTTCTCTATAAGCAATTGTTGATGTATTATCTAATATCAAATGCATATATTCTTTATATGTTGAACTCTTAGGAGACTTGCGCACTATTTGGTGGTACCTGTATTTCATGTTTAGACTTCGATATTGTTGCTGGGTACATGTATTTGTTTTTGAGTTGTATAGGTTATATATAGTGTGTATCATTAACTTAGGACCTCATCATTGTTTCACCGAGGTTAGTCAGGTTACTTACTGAGTACATGGAGTTGGTTGTACTCATACTACAGTTCTGCACCTTGCATGCATATCTTGGAGCCGATCTACTGTGGATGGTGGAGGTTGGCATTGATGTTGTACCTGTTTCCGAATATAACTATTATATGTTCTTGGTAGTTTAGGATTTGTACTTTGGTTTATGTATTTTCGAACAGATATTCTATTTATTCTTTATATCAGCTTTGTAAATTTAAATCTTAGTGGCACATGACTTGTACTACCAATTCTTGGGATGTTGTATGAAATTCAGCTATTTTTATTCCTTTTTAATAATGATCTTTCAATTGAGTTATATTATTCTATATTTGGCTTACCTAGCATATTGGGTGAGGTGCCATCACGACTAGGTAGATTTTTAGATCGTTGTAGTATGCCCAATCATTTATTCTCGACCCAAGAATCACATTTCCTATTCTTCACTTACACCCAAATTCAAGATTGAGGGCTTATGACTTCCAATTACCATCCCACAAGTCGAAACACTAAAATCTTGCCTATGTATTCATTATTGAATATTGCATGTTAGCTAGGGATGAAACCTAACCAGGTTACTTGAAGACCTTGTGAGTTTTCCCCTTTGAATCTCCAAGAATGGCAAGAAATTGAAGAGTATGAAAGATTGGAGCTTCTCTCTCGCTCTCTAGAATGACACACTCTCTCAAATACCAGATTTCCCCTCTAGAATAACCTCTTATCCCCTTCAAGTAAAACAGAACTGGGTTAGGAATTTCTCAAAAATACCTCTCTGAGTCAAGTTTACGATTGCGGCATGAACAGCAAAATGCCTCTGCAGTCCACGGAATGGACTACGAAATGTTCATCGATTTTAGGTTGGAACTGGACAAGTTTGCGGTGGATATGCTATCTGTTTAATAGCTTTGCGGTCTACACATTGAACTACAAAATCTCCTTCAAATTTTTTTAGGTGGCCTGACCAATTCCTTGATGGATTTGCGATCCGCGAAATAGCTATACGGTCAGCATATCCCACCGCAAAATGACCTTCAACATCTAGTTTGCTTCTGTCCCAATCCGCGATAATTCCACGGGAACCTTTTGAATGTATTAGCTTGACGCTGGCACTATACAACCGTAAATCCTTGGTGAACTTTTACTAGACCTACATAATAAGACATTAGTTAGATTCAGAATAGCCGTTGTAAAAATATTTAGAAAAGCCTGTATAAAAATTCTCTTTTGACTTCACGGTATCAATTGTATCATTAATATGGCAATCAATGTGCAATAAAGCTCGCAAAATCTAGCTAGGTTTAGTGCTCTTTTTGGTTTGCAACGATACGCATAAAATATATTCCAAAACGGAAAATGGAATCCAGGATTTGGGGGAAACATGGAATTTAATTACAGCATTACTATCGGAAGAAATAATAATGTGCTATTTGCAGAATGTCTTTCTGCTTATGCTTATCATATATCTTTTTCTTTGATCCAAATAATTACCAAATACTACAATTACAACAACAACGACAAAAAATCCAATAAATTTTCACAAGTAGGGTTTAGGGAGAATAGTGTGTAAGCAGACTTTACCCCTACATCAAGAGGGCGGAGAGGTTGTTTCTAATACACCTCCGGCTAAAAAAAAAGAAGCAGTGACAACAAGGAGTAACAATAATAATAAAAAAATATTATAAAAAAGCGAATAGACAGATGACAATCAACAGTAGGTAGTAATAACAATCTAGGAATAAAAGATAAAATACTAACACTAAAACTACCGGTACGGAAAAGAAAAAGAAAAATGGTCGACTACCTTCTAAACTCTACCTTAATTCTTGAACTCTACACTCTCATATCAAGGTTCATATTCTAGGAAAACTTAAGGTGTGTCATGTCCTATCTAATCACTTCTCTCGAATACTTGTTTGGCCTACCTCTACCTCTTTTCATACTCATCAAGACCAACCTCTCACACCTCCTAACTGAATCATTTGTGCTTTTCCTCTTCAAACCCTTGAATCATTGCAGCCTCACCTCCCGCATCTTGACCACCACAGGGGCCACTCCTACCATCTCCGAAAATTTTTCATTCCTAGTCTTATCTAACATCGTATGCCCGCACATCCATCTCAAATCCTAATTTCAGCACATGAGTGTTCTTAACTGGTCAATACTTTGCCCCATATAACCTTATCGGTCTAACAACCACTTTGTAGATTTACCTTTAAGTTTTATTAGTACATTCTTATCATACAGGACACCGATATGCCTCCATTTCATCCATCCTGCTCCAATATGATGTCATCCTAATCAATTTTTCCATTTTCTTGTATTACTGACCCAATGTACTTGAAACATCCTCTCTTGGGGATGACTTGTTTACCAAGCCTAATTCATTTCTGCTACCTGGGTCATGTAGTGAAAATTGCACTCCAAATATTCTGTCTTAGTCCTGATCAACTTGAAATCTTTAGACTATATGGTTTGTTTTCAAACCTCCGGCCTGTTGTTAATACCACCTCGTGTCTCGTCAATCAGAAAAATGCCATCTGCAAATAACATACACCATGAAACCTAAGTTGGATTATGTTGCGTCAGTGTATTGATTGCTAAGGAAATAAATATGGACCTGATCTCTGATGCAAACCTATCACAACTGGAAAGTGTTTTGAGTCTCCTCTCACTGACCTTACCTAGGGCTTAGCTCCATCATAAATATCCTTAATTACCCTAATGTAAGCTATAACCACGTTTCTATCCTCCAACCATCTCCATAGAATCTCTCAAGACTGTGTTGTATGCTTTTTTTAGAACAATAAATACCCTATGCAAGTCCTTCTTCATCTACTCATACTGCTCCACCAATGTCCATACAAGGTGAATGACTTCCGTAGTCAAACAACCCGACATGAACCCTACCTGGTTCTCAAAAATAAACACAAACCTCTCCCCCTTCACTTCTACCACTCTCACCCAAACTTTTACAGTATGGCTTTGAAGCTTGATATCACTATAGTTGTTGCATTTTTAGATATGTTATGGACTATTGGTTGGCGTGTTGATTAATTTTTTGGCTTACCATCACCTCCTATGGTAGGAATTAGGTCATGACAATCCACATACTACTCGCGTCTTCACTACTCCTCTAGGCCCTATAGTCAGTAAACTTTCTCCTGCATGCTGAGCTTTGTCCTTGGTCAAGGCACACCACCTGATCCTAGGTTGACCATACACATCCCTCTTTTTCCTTTTCCTCATAATCTCTAATCCACCTATGTTGAGTCGGGAGATCCTCACTCGAGATAACCGTATAATCCATGCAAAGACATGTATCATACATCCTAAGTAGTTCACAATCAATCTGGATTTTGACCACCGTACTCTAAAATGTGACCAATTGCTCCTCCCTCTTCGAAAAACACGAGTAAGAAATCATAAAATCAAAAGCTTTAGCACACTTGAATTTTGAAGTTCCTCCTCCGTTTTTGTCGCCAAAATCGAAGCCGCCATGGACACCATCATAATCCCTAGAAGTCGTCCCGATGTGGTCATTGAAATTTCCTTTATGATTAGCTTTTCGGAGTGCGGAATTTCATTCACCAACCCATCTAAATCCTCCCAGAAGTGTCTTTTAACCTCTTCGTCCCTCACTTTTTCTTCATCTAAACTGTCCATATATATTTTCACAAAAATATCCATTATACTTGCTGAATGTTGATTCCCATGAATTACCAAAAATATCTTGCATCTTTCAAAAATCAATATTCATATTCTTTTTTCTTATGACAACAGTTGGATCTATCCTGAAGAATTCTGAAATTTTAAGTGATCAAACAAAAAAGTGAGAACAACAGCATATCCCTTCAACAGAAAAAAGGTCAAAAAGAAATTTAAAAAGAAAAGAAAAGAAGAAAAGGGACTTGGGGAAAATGTAAAATGTAAAGAAGATTTCCTCAGGGTATTAACTGCCAATTCGGTTTCAACGTATATTGGAGGGGAACTCACTCTGTGTATAATTTGAGTCTCCATCCAATGATAACTCTAAAGCTCCTCCCTCCATTACCTTCACAAAGCCCTTACTTCAACTCTGTCCGCTCTAAAAACTTCAACCCTTTATCTAAAACCCTTCAATTCAACCACACCCTTTCGAAATTCTTGTTAAAATCCCCAAAGTGTCAATCTTTCAAGCAGTCAGGCTGTAGAAAATCTCAATTTCAGAGCTTTAAGTGCAATGGGGTTAAAGATTCCAAAGAAGAGACTAATAAGGTTGTCTTGGACCACGGCGACGGTGGAGGTGGTGATGGTGATGGTGGTGGTGGAGATGATGAAAAGGCGGAGAAGCAAAATGGGTTTCTCCCAGAATGGCTGGATTTTAGTTCAGATGATGCAAAAACGGTTTTTGCAGCATTGGCTATATCGCTTGCCTTTAGGTCCTTTGTGGCTGAGCCTAGATATATTCCTTCTTTGTCTATGTATCCCACTTTCGATGTTGGAGATCGACTTGTTGCTGAAAAGGTAATTTTTCAAACCTTTTGCTGGATTTCCATCCATATTTTGATATTAACAATTGCATTATTTAAGTAAGTATTCTTACATCTGCTATTGGAGCCTAAGTGTTGAATCTGAAATTGAATGTATCAAGGGATGTGGTTCTAAAAGCTGATTTAAGGAATGTTATCTGATTTATGCTTGTCTCTTTTGTTATAACAACAACAACAACATACCTAGTATTATGTAATGCGTACGCATACCTTAACCCTACCTTGTGAGGATAGACAGGCTGTACCCTCGGCTCAGAAAAGCATAAACACCACATTAATGAAAATTAAGATAATAAGGAATAGTACCAAAAAGTCATTTAAAAGCATAATAAAAACAACAAGGTAGTAAGGTGATCAACAATGAAAGAATACAATAGAAACCTACTACCAACAGAAAGCAAGGCTGCGTGCCAATACTATTGTTATGAACACTCTAGACTACCTACTCTACTGCCCTAATACTCGACCTCAATACCTTCATATCAAAGGTCATGTCCTCAGTCAGCTGAAGTTGTGTCATGTCTTGCCTAATCACCTCTCCCCACCTTTCTTTGACCTATCTCTATCTCTCTGTAGGCCCTCCAATGTAAACGTCTCACACCTCCTCACCGGGGCGTTGTGCTCCTCCTCCTCACATGACCAAACCACCTAAGTCGCGCTTCCCGCATCTTGTCCTCAATAGGGGTTATACCCACTTTGTCGCGAATAACCTCATTTTTGATCCTATCTAACCTGGTGTGCCCGCACATCTATCTCAACATCCTCGTCTCTACTACCTTCATCTTCTGGACATGAGCGATCTTGACTGGCCAACACTCAGCCCCATACAACATCGTTGGTCGGACCACCACTCTGTAGAATTTACTCTTAAGTTTTGATGGCACATTTTGGTCACACAAACACTAGAAGCGAGTCTCCATTTCATCCATCCCGCCCCAATACGATGTGAAAAATCTTCATTAATCTCCCCATCCCCTGAATAATAAACTCAAGGTACTTAAAACTACCACTCCTAGGGATCCTCCTTGAGTCTCGCCACTGAAAACTTACACTCCAAGTATTACGTCTTTGTCCTGCTCAACTTGAAACCTTTAGATTCCAGGGTCTGTCTCCATATCTCTAATTGCACGTTCACACCATCTTGCATCTCGTCAATCAATACAATATCACCTGCAAATAGCATGCATCACGACACCTCCCCTTGAATGTGGCGCATCAGTACGTCCATCGTCAGAGCTACAAAAAAGGGCTGAGTGCCAACCCTTGATGCAACCCCATCATAACCGAAAAATGGTCCGAGTCCTCATCCACCGTCCTCACTCGGGTCTTTATAGCATAATGATATGTTTTTGGCAAAATACATAGTTTACCCATCCACCTTGTACTCAAATCCCTATTACACAACTATTGACCACGGGTTTAATTTTACAGACCAAATCTTTCAAATGTGTGTTAATTACACGCTACTTTAGCTATGTGTCACCAGCGTGTTACACACATAAAAACAAGCGCGTGAATGATAAAATTTTCATGTCACAAGTTTTATAAAGAATCCAAGTGCCTAACTTTAAGTTTTTTCCTTTTCACACCAATTAAGAAATAAATAAAAAAGGAAAAAATAACCCCTCCCTCTCTTGTCTTCTTCCCCTGACCAACCCCCTTCCCCAATCTATGTCATCCC
>MU763594.1:0-15069 GCA_026770625.1 Nicotiana glauca | reverse complement strand
GATCGGAAGAGGAAAAAAGAAAAAACAGAAATTTAAAAATACAAATAAAATATTATAAAAATAACTTTTTTTTGCGGGGTGCGGGTGGGAGTGGGGGTAGCAGTGTGGGCGGCGACGAAAAAAAATTAAAATTTAGAAAAAAAGCCTTCTGGGAGAGAGGGGGTCGGAGAGGTGGGGTAGGAAGAGAAGGAGGCCGGGGTTGGGGTTAGATGTGAGGGTAAGTGGAGTTAACTTTTTAGGAAAATATGAGATGTAGGAAAACATTTTTCAAACTATTTTGTGCAACCAAACAGTGGAGAATAGAAATCATACGGAACATGCCCAAAGAAACAAACATCTACCCTACAATTTTATCCCTTTAAAAGTATCAAGAAAACGTTTTCGGTCATAACAAACACACCCAAAGAAATTTAAGGGTGTTTAGGAGAAAAAGAAATTTAAAACTAGATCTTCACACCTGCAACACAGGAATCCAAGTTGAAAACGATGAATAGGAGAAAAAGAAAATTAAAACTAGATCTTCACCATTATCTGCCGAGGGTGGACATTATCATCTCAACCAAGAAGGCATAAGATATGACGACATTTTTTTTCCCAATAATCTGACAAGTTGGTTCAGAATTAAGGACATATTCGTGTTGAATGCACTTTGAATATGAATGAGGTAAGTATGAATTGAGAGTTAGGAAAGGGCAGGGGATGATGGCATGTCTTATTAGTTTTGTGATGCAAAATTATTTAGATAAACTTGTTTGCTTCATATGATTACGAGAGAGGATTCTGCTACTGCCTGCATTTTAATTCTATACAACTTGACTTTCAGATGTTAAGGACATATTGTTTAAGCAAATATAATTAAGGTTGAAAGTTCCTAAGAGAGTGATGCTTTACTCCAAATGCTGCCCATCACTAGCACTATGCAACAAGCAACCCGACGGTTCTACTAAAACTAGTCGACGACTGCTAGTCTTATGCTAAAGTGTACACATGTAGCCTTACATTTTTGCTAAAAAAACTAAGTAATTTCTTCCCATGCCTAAGCCTTGACAGAGTAGGGGGAAGTTAGGAATATTTCTACAGCGCACTAGAGTGAGACTAGTCAGTTAGGAGTTAGTCCTAGATGCTACCGGTCAGTTACTGATGCAGGGCTTTATTTGCTGGATATTATTATACCTTCCATCTTTTTCATATTTCCTATATTTCTTATATTGCTGTTATTTTGTTATTTTATGGTATTTTATGTTATTTTATATAGTTTATGTTATTTTATTATGAGTCAATTGATAGTACTAGTATATCGTCTCTTATTGCTTTCTTGAGTCGAGGGTCTCCTGGAAATAGCCTCTCTGCCCCTCGGGGTAGGGGTAAGGTCTGCGTACATATTATCCTCCCCAGACCCCACTTGTGGGATTATACTAAGTCGTCGTTGTTGTTGTTGTTGTTGTTGTTGCTGCCTAAGCCTTGACAGATGTACTTGGTACCTATGTTGGTGGAAGGTAGCTAGAATTCAGTGGAATAGTCAATGTATGTAGTAGTTGGTCGGTCCTAAAACCCCATTATCAGTGGCAGATCTATGGAGATACGTTGGGGGTGCCACGCCACCCCGACGCCTCAGTTGAAAATTTGTATATGTATAAGAAATAGAATAAATACAAGTCGTGCCACCTGTAGTATCAAAAGAGTGAAAGGTGCCAGTGGTTGTGAGTTTGGTTTTTCGCTTTAGCGACGCCAATTTGAATCCTAACTGGTACACTTTTTATAAATTTTTCAGCTTGCTGCCTTAGGTATCTGAACCACAGATGAATTTGATTAAAGTGTAACTTGTCGTGCTGGTTAGAATCTCAATCTTGCTTGGGGTGGTTTGAGGCTCAAACCACATCTTGGACATTCTTTTTCGCAAATATTTATTATGGGAAGCTCTGTTGTTAAAAATTTGTGGTTAAGCTCTAGACCTCTTCTATCTTAACACTCAACTAAGCCATCAGACAATGGCTCTCCTCGTCTAAATAATTGATGACAAATATCATTTATATTAATTCTTTTATGTGATATTAACAACACTAACGCAAAATCCTACATACGCCATGCCCCTGTTAAAGAAGTATGGCACCCGGAACCTCCAAATCCTGGATCTGCCTCTGATCCAAGATTCATGTTGCTTTATTGGCCATAGACAATAGTCAAACTCTGTCAAAGAAAACACATAGCAAAAGTAAGTGATCAAAGGCAGTTTTGTTGAAGCAACCAGGATATTGGTCATGCTACAGCACACCCTAATGAATTGATTCAAAGTTGTAATTTGTTCTGGCAGGTGAGCCATAGGATAGAACAAGCTTAATCTTCTGAGTGATCAAACAGGCATATGAAATCATTAGAATCGCTCTTAGCAGTATATGTGATAGAAGCTCCGAGGAGTCATGATGCAGTGTTTTCTGGACTCAAAACAGGAAGTACTTGTGGGTTCAATACTAAAAACTTTAAAAATTGAACCCGTAGGCTTTAAATCCGGATCCGCCTCTGCGCCTACCAAATAGGTAAAAACTACATGACCATTAACTTTTCAGCAGATTGTTTTTCCTTCCCAGAAACCAAACAGATACCTAGGAGGATATTGCGTTACAACTGCTGCGGAGTAGCTTGTCACCATGCTCACCAACACTCTTCTTTACCCATATCCTCTTGCTTCAAGCTTTAGAAAATTATTCTGAAACAATTGACAAGGATAGAGAACTTTAAATATCAGAAGAAAAGAACCAACATTGTCCTATTACGCAGTATCTAGCAACTTGGTAACTATATCTTGGAGAATGGACTGGATGTTGCCACCTCAATCGAATGCACAGGAATCCTGCTTGAATTTTATTTCCTTTGTGCTTCTTGAGCTGATGAGCAAGGAACAAGAGATGTGTTTCCGATGCTTTGTCTTCACGAGCTTGCCAACTAAATAACCTTTTGACAGGATTTCAAAGTCTAATTTTAATGGAACCCCGTCACTGCCATCTGATTTTACTAAGGCTATCCCAGCTCCATATAGGGGGACTCTACACCCATCCAGGTTCACAGACATACTGCGCTGGCTCTTTTTTGGTTGATAATATTCGTCCAACTGCATCCATAAGTTGTAAATCATCAGGTAAAGGAAAATGCTGACAAAGTGTTGCTTAAAGAACATGACACAGGCACTATACAAAACCAAAAATCGGGTAACATATGATTGATATTTTTTTCCTGTCATCCATTATGTCTGAGGTTTGATCCTCTAAATACTATAATATTTCTTCATGGATAATGAGAAGGGGAGCCTTGGCGTAACTGGTAAAGTTGCTGCCATGTGACCAGGAGGTCACGGGTTCGAACCGTAGAGACGGCCTCTTGCAGAAATGCAGGGTAAGACTGCGTACAATAGACCATTGTTGTCCGGCTCTCCCCCGGAACCCGCGCATAGCGGGAGCTTTAGTGCACTGGGCTGCCCTTCTTCGGGGATAATGCAGGTTTATCTGTCGGTATTAGAATTCTTGAGATTATAATTGACTTCATCCAAGATATCACTCTGGTAAACTCACCTGGCCAGTTGCAACTGTGATTTCTGAAAAGAAAAGATTGACAGGGTTGGAGCTGACATGAATTCCAAAAAATGTAGCAGGGTTATGTATGACCATGGTCACAGAACAGTTAACTGTAAGCAACTTGGTCGGAACACCTGTGCGGTCTGACCCTTGTCCAAAATAGAAGTTATGTACCTTGAAGGCCTAGCAGAAAATCCACTTTACATGAATAAAAGTTATTCAAAGATTATACTAAAATGCAGCGGATTGTCATTTTATAGAGCAATCACCAGATTTTCATCCATTTAGTATCAACATAATGTAACCTCGAAATGAAATGATCAAGAATTTCTGAGAGAAACTCAGTCCATAAAATATAAAGGAAAAATCTAAGCATGAGTGTGGTCCTTGAAGGATTAAACTAGGACATTATGCTTCCAGTTTGAGGAAATCAGCTTATATCGTGCACAAGGTTCTTAAAGATCAAGTTCCACAGCTTTTGTGAACATCAAAGGGAATATTGATAACTAATATATAGGATTGTGCAGGAGCAACTTATAATTCACAAGTCATAAATCTGTATGATCTATTTCAAAAACATCACTACTACTATAGATATTATATGATGGTTATAATCTCCTTCGTCTTATGTTGGGATAATTTAGTTTCCCCAATATCAATAATAGTGATAAGAACAAGTTCTAGACAATAAACAGATTCCGAATTCAATTAATGAATACCTTCATAGTAATGTGAGGTTGGTAAGGTCTACTAGCTCCCCACAAAATGAAGCAAAAGAAAGCAAAAAAAGCTCCAAAAGCCATGAGAGCAATCAAAAACAGGCAGCGTCTTGAATAGGCTTGATTGATATGATCATAATCAAGATCCTCTTCAATGACAGCACATTCTTGCCACCCTTTCCCACTTCTTCTCCGATTGTAACCCCTCGCCCATCGCCAATTCCCCGAAAGGCGGCTAGAGGAAGAGTCCCTAGATGAATAAGAAGGGGAATCAATGGGGCTGTGATAAGCAGGAGTATTTTGCATGGAGGATGATGACTTATCAGCATCATCGTGGGAATCACGTGATGGGCTCTGTACATAGTAAACTGGCAGTTTTGGGGATGTAAGAGACGATGATGTTGCTGTGCTTGCATTATCAGATTCATCCCTGCCGTTCATCATCATCTTCTTCTACCAAGATTCACAATCAGAAAACTCACATGCCAAACACTGATGCCACAATTGCCTTGAAAAAATCCCCTTTGTTTCAGTAGCTAAGGGAACTTTTGTATTGTACTAGTTAGTTTAAAGATTTTGTCCTTTTTCGTATTGCCAGATTATTTATCAAAGCTAAATACTAAAAGCACAATTTTTTGGTTGGTTTTCACAGACAGATGTATGCTGTTCTGTTTCATCATAATGATGATTACTGAAATCTGTTTACAATGTATCTCTAGGTTTTATGGCTTTTTCTTGCCCCCAACATAAACTTCGGTATTTAAAGCAATTTTAAGGTTGCCTTTTAAAAAGCACAATATATAAAAGGAAAGAGACGGTTACTTAGGTGTAACACCTCGTAACGTCCGAAGAGGAGGAGACTAGACTTGGTACAATATACTGTGTTTATTCGTCTAAAAATTCCGAGTCCTTGGCTTATTAACAGCTCCAATTTATGCGTATGGAAATAAACTAGTAAGCATTACTTTGATGACCCTTTCCTTAAGTATTACAATCACCTCTCATCTCGGCTTGACTTTGCTTCGTTCAACGCTCAATTAAGATCAGGTTGGTCGAAATGGCTCGGCTCAATTGACTCTATTAATCATGTAATTTTTGTTTTAAAATTAAGTTCATTTCTTATTGTTAATATATTTATTTAATAATTACTATAAACTTTATTATTTTGTACTTCTTGATTTGGTGTAAGTAAATTTTAATTATTGCATAACTTAAGCCTACTTAAGGGATGAACTAAATTGCAGCTAAAATTTATTTAAGAATTTCAAATTATTTTTGATGTTTAATTCATTAAAATATTTTTAATTATATTATTTATTTGTTATTTGCTCAAAAAGTTCTATTCAGTGTTCTACATCTAATTTAAGTGAATTAGAATTTAATTTATAATTTAAAGCAATTATTCACGTAATTCAATCGCATTTTACTCAATTCCCTATTACAGTATTGTTCATCTACGTCTATCTATCTATCTATCTATCTATATTATTATAAAAGTAGGAAATCCTAAATTGAAAAATTAAATTACCATAATACCCTTTTAGAATTTAAATACTCTATTGATGATAGGCTATAATTATGTATTTTAGTCGATTATTACATTCCAATTCACTGCACTTCAGTTGAGTTTGCGCTTTAATCGCTAGTGTTTTGCACTAAATTGTGTGTTTTATGTCTTGTAGGAGTGATTTCAAGCTATGTAGATATTATGGAATAAATTCAAGTGATTTGCAGCTTTGAAGTCTGAGTAAAATCCCAAGAAAATAAGCCGGGATCCTGTTCGAGGATCAACAAATGATAGTTAAGAACGAACGAAGAATCGAGTAGGCATATTGCGCACTGTCTAGTAAAATGCACGCAATTTTTTGCTCAGAACTCCATCTGGGCTCCACAATGTATGGTTGGAAAGCTAATTCAAAGGGCTACAACTTTTATGCTTTACATTTTTTAAAATTCCAAACAGTCCGCGGTCAGATCCGCGATCGAATCCACGGCCGCGGACAGAACACTATGCAAAATCCGCGGTCGAATCCGCGGCTGCGACATCCAGACTTGGAAATGTATCCTTTTTAGCGTAGGAGAAGGTATAATTATTTGTGCCCGATCCTTCTTGATATATATACATGGAAAAACGATATTTTCAGCACCTTTGACATACTTTAGGCCTCATTAATCTTGTCTCTAACACTTTGTATCTTTAGTTGTTAATTTACCATTTTAATTTGTTAGTTAATTAGTTAAACATGAATGTTAATATCTATAAGTTAGGCATTATTCAAGCTTGTCTTCTTGGTGATAGAAATAGTTGTAGTTAAACCTTAGTTCTCTGTGGGATTCGACTCTCAACTTGTAAATCGGATTATATTTGCAACGACGCTTAGTCCTTTTTATAAGGCATAGTTGGGCGTGATCAAATTTTAGCGCCGTTGCCAATGATAAAATTTTGGCGCCGTAGCCGGAGAATTAACGGTGTAGTTGTAGGTGTACATATTGCTAGGTGTCAAGTTTGAACTGTTATTTTTATTTTTTGTATTTGATTTTTTTTATTTTTGTTTTATTTGTTGACTTTAAAAAAATATGGCATCTTGGAATTATGAGAGTTTTGATGTTGGTAATTCTACTTTTAATCCTCCTCATGCATATTGTGAAGGAAACCAACCAGAGCAAAATTATCAAAATATTTCCAAGAGCGAGTTGTGTGCACCAACTCAATCTTATGTGTGGAATGTGTGTGATATGTGTGGTGGTCAAGAGGGTCACTTTCATGGTTGTGCTTATATTTCTTATCTTTCCCCAACTTCTTACTATGATGGTTCTACTTTTTTCTTGTGAGGATAACAGGAACAAAGAACCTAGGGAAGCTGACCTAAAGGAGATCAAAGATATATTAAGGTGCCATGTGGAACAATATGATGAGAAACCACGATCGATACAAAGGTAAGAGGCAACTATTCACAACTTGGAGGCTCAAGCGAATAAATTAATTGAACCTTGCGAAGCGCAACAAGTTGACATTGTGGATAGTAGCCGATATGAGTATGAATTGGCTGCAGAAATTGCCATTATACTGGAGGATTTAAAAAAATACGGGGATGAGCTAGAGGAGAAGGCCATAGCAGAACACCAACAATCAATCGAACTAGATTTTGAGGATACCGATGTCGTAGAAGAGATACTAGAGTCAACCAAGGATATTGATGATACATATTTAGTTGACTTTAGTGTCATTAGTACCGAGGATGTTGACAATCCCAATGGTCATGTAGTAGAGTGCATTGGTCCATACTCCAAGCATTTTTTCATATTATGTTTGGATGATGATATGGAAATAGAGTCATCCAAGCCACTTGATAAGTCAAGGAGTAAGGAACAAGATGCCTACATTCTTGAATTCTTCGTACCAGAAAGTCGGGTACACATCTCATCCAAAGGCCAAGAATTACAGAATACTATATTGTTTTATTGGGCCAGTCAGATTCGTTCTACCATCCCAGGAGCATGACACAGAGCAGAATCAAAACTTGGGGTCCAATTCATAAGTTCAAAGTGGAGACAGAAAGTGATTCACGTCGTGCCACGACGTTAAATCAAGTGCTTGTTGGGAGGCAACCCAGCTTTACTGCTTTCTTTTATTTATTAATTTTAATTATTTTTTAATTATATTATTTTTATAGTGTCGATTTTTGATTTTCTAGGAGAATGGAAAGCAAAGCTATTGGAAGGATACAACAGCAAACTAGATGGTTGGAACTAAGTGTGAGGTACCTACACGAAGGACCAAGCCTGGGAGAAGTTTGAGTACACCATGAGTTGCTAGTACTTCGGCTTTTGGCCTACCAGGGAATTTTTTTTACCCTCTTATTAGTATGTTGTGCATTGGGGACAATGCACAATTTTAAGTGTAGGGTGAGAAGATTGTCTGGGTGACTTTCTATGCTACATAAGTTGTGTTGGTTTAATTGAATAATATTTTTTTTAGAAAAATGAATAAAAAAATATTGTAGTGTTCCCGACAATGGATCTATTAGACAATTTTCTTAAGGGATTTAAGTCTTAAAAAAAAGATTTTCTTTGTAGGTAATGTAGTAATTCTCCCTTGATTTTTCTTTGCGTCACGGTTCTTTTCTAAGGGTTTTATTTGAACCAGGTGTAGTTAGATTTTTTTTAGGAGTAGGAGTTAGTGTGAGACTAAATAAATTGCAGCGATATCATTTAACTTTGATATTCCTTGAGAATAGTTAGTACTTTGGTTGTGATGCTTAGGCTCAATATTTGACTCTTGTATAAGTACCTTAAATCGTATGATCTTAAATTTGCTTAACTGCTTTGATTAGAGTGTCTTGATGAGTCCAATCCTGAGTCAGTTATGTGTCATGTGTGTGTAAGGTTTTATGTTATTCTATGCATTGCATTTGATATCTAGAACTTGCTCCGTTTGTTTGCAAAGCGAAATAGTAGTTTTATTCAGTCTTGCATTTTTTTGTTGAGCCATATATATACTTTACCCGCCTTTTATGTATCGTAGTTAACTCCTTTGAGAATATAATCTTGTTTCTTTGGCAACCACATTACAAGCCTTACCCATTTGTTTGAATTAATCATCTATTTGAAAATTTTTACCTCTTATGAGTACTTGAATTGTTAGGAACTGTGTAAAAGCTAAAGTGTGGGGTGTTTGGTTTGGCTTTTGAGCGAAACTAATGAAATAAGGAGAAAGCTGCACTATTTTGAAAAAGTAAGAGCCACTTGAATTGAAAAAAAAAAGAAAATGGAAAAATAATTGTATCACTGTGAAAAAAAAATATTCCTTGATAAGTGGTGACCCATGATGTAATTGTGCTTAAAGAAGTATGGAGTAATATACATTTGTGTGAGGTGGAGTCATGGTTTGACATAAGTGTGGGATTTTAAATGTGAAAGTATATGTATTAAATTGCTTAGGGAGGTGTAGTCACTCTTATATCTAAATGCATCATACACGTCTCGCAGCCTACATTACAACCAAATAAAGTCCTACTTGATCCTTAACTGAATGAGCTTGATTAGTAGAGTAGTACACTACGGGCAAACCTATGGTGCATCATTTGGTGGCATATGAATGTTATTTCTAAGAGTGAGTGAATTCTTTCTATCTTGAATTCCTAAGTGTTCTTAAATTTTATTTTGTGGAACTACTCACTTTTGTTGTATGAGGGCACTCGATTCATAAAGGAGAGGTAATGTCAGTGACCTCTATGTTAGAGTAAGTGGGTGAGTTGTGAATAATGCGTGGTAATTGTGAGTCAATGAAGTGAAGATGTTACGCTTTTGTGTTTAGTCTATTTTAAATATTCTTGTTGTGATGAGTTAGGAGAATTATTTAAAAAGGTCGTGTCTAAAAGTGTAGTTTGATTGCTCGAGGACGAGCAATGGTTTAAGTGTGGGGTATTGATGGTAGGCTATAATTACGTATTTTAGTCTATTATTACATTCTAATTCACTGCACTTCAATTGAGTTTGTGCTTTAATCGCTAGTGTTTTGCACTAATTATGTGTTTTATGCCTTGTGGGAGTGATTCCTAGCTATGTAGATGTTATAGAATGAATGTAAATGATTTGGAGCTTTGAAGTCTGAGTAAAAACCCAAGGAATTAAGCCGGGATCGTGTTCGGGGATCAACAGATGATAGTTAAGAACGAACGAAGAATCGAGTAGGCATATTGCGCATTGCCTAGTAAAATATATATAACTTTTCGCTAAGAACTCTATTTGGGCTCCACCATATATGGTTGGAAATCTAATTCAAAGGAATACAACTTTTATGTTTTATGCTTTTCCAAATTCCAAACAGTCTGCAGTCAGATCCGCGGTCGAATCCGCGGCCGCTGACAGAATACTATGCAAAATCTACAGCCGCGGACGTCTTGACCTGGAAAAGTATCTTTTTTAGCGTAGGATAAGGTATAATTATTTGGGTCCGACCCTACTACGTATATATACATAAAAAAAAATGGTATTTTCAGCACTTTTGACCTCCTTAATCTTGTCTCTAACGCTTAGTATCTTTAGTTGTTAATTTACTATTTTAATTAGTTAAACATGAGAATGTTAATATCTATAAGTTAGGAATATTCAAGCTTGTCTTCTTGGTGATAGGAACAGTTGTAGCTAAATCTTAGTTCTCTGTTGGATTTGACTCCGGACTTGTAAACGGGATTATATTTGCAACGACCGCTTAATTCTTTTTATAAGGCATAGTTGGACGTGATTACCTATTTATATAAAAAAAAAAAATTAACGGATGTAACCCTTCATATTAGTTACTATGTTTAAATTACTCTCTAACTAAAAACCTTATTTAATTAAAAAGAACCATAGCCCCTACAAAAAGAAGGCAACGTTTCATACCATATTTTGGATAATACGTCTATCCGTAAGACATGAAGAGGTATCTTAGCACCTTCTTTGAGAAATTTGAATTGCTATTAGTACTCTTTGTTGTATCATAAAACATTTAAACTAAAATCCAGCGTCCCTATCTATTTTTTTTAGTACTCCCACCCTAGCTTCTTTTAAATTCGTGAAAGTTAGGGTTAAATACCATCATTAGTCGAACATGCTAGACTTTTGACACTACCACAATGATCTCTTATCTGAAATTTTCTATTAGATAGTCAAGTTGTATTTGTAAATTTTGTGAGAAAAAATTAAAAGGAAAAATAATAGTGGGGAATTATTTAAATGTTGTTTCCTCACTGGTTCTGTGATGGTGTTCGAAAGAATAAATGCCTCAAAATAATAGATGTGTTTCAATCTGTTTTGTTTGTTTATGCTATTGTCTTTAGTTTTTATAGTCTTAGGATTTTATGTATGCTTTGTAGTTATTATTGCTTAGTTTATAACTTTTTGTCATGATATTATTCATTCTTTTTAATTCTGTTAGAAACTTACTTGATGTCTAGGTACTTGATTTGAAAGATGTGGTTGTTCTGTTGCTTGACCATCGTACGTATGTGATTTTTTCTTTTTTCTTTGTTTCACTGGTAGTTCATCATATCCAAAAACTAGATGTTGATGCACGTTGCTGCTCAGAATGCTCTTATCCGTTCTTTTCTTGCTTTGTTCATTATTGGACAACTCTATAGAATTAGAAATAAGAACATTAACTAAATTGCTAAGTCAGTTTCACATTTTTTTCTTTTCTTGGAAGAAATGATTTAATCTATTGATTCGTACACCTTTCAGAAGATGACAGTGTATTCCTAACACTGTACATAAGTTAAAATTTCTCCGCGCGATGCAAATTGGTATTTCTGATTTATTAGAGATTGGTTCCTAACTCATTTTTCACAAATTTATAAATTCCCTCTATTCCAATTTTGGAGCAAGTGCACAGATAGTCATTTTTCGGGATGCTATTTTGTAACGATCCGGCCGATCATTTTAAGAACGCCCCGATTCCCTATTAACTGCATTCCCCGTGTTTGTTTCTACTATTATAAGTTGCCGGGAAGATTTATTTGGAAATTATGAGAGTTTTGGGACACTTAGTCCCTAAATGAGAGTTTAAGTTTTAGAATTTGGACCGTAGTCAGAGCAGTGTTAAGATGGTTTCATTAGCTCCGTTGGGTGATTTCGGGTTTACGAGCGTGTTCGAATTGTGCTTTGGAGGTCCGTAGCTCATTTAGACTTAAAATGCCGAAAGTTGAATTTTTGAGGTTTACGGTTTGATAGTGAGATTTTAATATTGGAGTCGGAATGAGATTCCGGAAGTTGGAGTAGCTCCGTAGTGTTGAATGTGACGCGTCTGCAAAATTTCAGGCCATTCGGACGAGGTTTGATAGACTTTTTGATCGAAAGCGTAATTCTGAAGTTTTTTGGAATTTCTAGGCTTGAATTCGATGATATTTCGATATTGTTTTAGGTATTTTAAGAATTGGTATAAATTTAGATAGTGGTATATGACTTGTTCATGATTTTGGTTGAGGTCCCGGGGGCCTCGGGATGAATTCGGATGATTGACGGAGAGTTAAGCAATTGGAGTTGGCAGCTGAAGCTATGTTTCTTGCCATAACCGCACCTGCGTGTATGGGATTGCAGGTGCGGCACCGCAGAAGCGGCTAAGAGACCGCCAGATGCGGCCATGTGAAGGCAGTCTAGTTTCCGCAGGTGCGGCCCAAGAAAATTAATGAAATATCGCTGTGAGCACGTGATTTTTGCCCTAAGCAAATTATTCCAAAAGTTTCAAATAAAATGATTTTACAATTTTAGGAATTTTATTGCATTTTTGTGTTAGTTGGTCGCATAATAACTCGTATTAAAAAATACAAAATATGCATATGCATTAGGATTTTTAATTTTTACATTTTTAGTATTAATGCATTTTGGAAACAAATTAAAAAAAATAAAAAAAATAGCATCTTAATGTTTTAATTGAAAATTACTATAAAATAAATATTAAATAAATTCTAGAATTTAATTAGTTTAACAATTTAATAAAATTAGAAAAAATAATTACAAAAATACAAAAGAAAAGAAATATAGAAATATAATACAAAATACAATACAAGAATATATAGTACAAAATAAGAATTGGGCTAATCGGACTAATTTAGCCCAAAAATAATTGAAATTAAATAAGCCCAATCCACTACTAAACCCAACCCATGCCCTAAAACCCGACCCGCCTGCCTCATTCACCTAAAATAAATTATCGGAGCCTTCATAGAGACACGAAAATGGCGTGTCTCTATCTTCCTCACCATCAGCAAATTCCAGGCTATTTAGACGAGGAGGTCACCAACCATCTGATTGACTCACGAAATCCACCCGAAAATCAGCCCTAAATCCCCTCCATCTTACCTCTTCCATCTCTTTCTCCTCACTTGCTTCTCACGCACATACACACACACGAAAAGGAAAAACAAAACATACTTGAATTTTTGAACTTTCAAATCTAGAAAAAATCGAAGAAGGGATTTAAAGCTAGTTTTGAGTTTCATAAAATTGTCGTCTATTTCTGGGCCTTTGCAAGTGGTTTTGAGTTGAAGAAGCTGATCGATTTCTGCTGTCCTTCCTTCTGCTGTTGATTGTTGTTATTCTGTGGTTTCCGGTANTTTGAGCTTTTAAAATTCACTGTTTGATTGATTTGATTAACAGCTGAAATGCTTACTTTAGGATTAAATCCAAAATATTGCTTTACGTTGTTCGTCTTGTGTGATAATCTCCTTGATTTGGTTTAATTCAGTTTATATTCTGTCAAAAGTTTACCAATTAGAAATTATGTCAATTTTTGAAGTTACCGGAAATGATAGTTGATGTGAAAAGCTTCGACACTAGCGTGCTTCAGTTCTTAATTTCTAGTCCAATCTGTGATTCATGTTATAGAAATGGTTGCAACATCTCTACTATAGTTATCTTATCAATTAAATTGTAGACACAGAAGCTCTAGAATTGGAGTAGAACCATACTGCTGTGCGCACTAAACACCAGGTATTAACATGACAAAGGTGACGTGAACAAATCTGATGTTCTGTTGGATAAAAAATGGAAAAGAAAACAAGCAAATTCAATTGTAAAATGTGATCAGTGTGTAGTTTAATTTTGTCGATGCAAAGGAAATGGCCGTTAGTATAACATCTGGATAGACAAAGGCATACTCCTCTGGTTCTATGCTCTATACGAGTATTAACAAGATTATCTGCTTTATTGTGTGGTGCTCTTTTAAGTACTATGTCTGGATAATAATTTATACTTGAGTTGATGTTAAAAATAACAGATCTGTTCACTTCTATTGTTGAAAAGTCTTATATCAACAATTTTGTTATTGGATTTTGATGTTTCTGGTTCCATGTTTGCCGGAAATTGTTTAAACTGTCGTTGACCCTAAGTTGCCATTGTAATTGTGTAAAGAGGAACTTTTATAATCACAAGATGGTCTCCAATTGTGTGTCCTAGTGCAGAAACATTAAATGATTTAGAAAAATGGAATTGCTATTTTTACATAACTCTGTTTTATAAGCTAATTTTTTGCAATTGACTGTATGCACCTGGTGTATATTCTGTTAGAGAGCAATAGCTGAATGTTTGGACTGGATGTGTTCTTGAAGACCTGTGTGGTGTTTGAATCTTTATATTGAATTTCAAATTAGTTTTAAACCTGGACATCCGTAGTTTGCTTAATTGAGTAAAACTTTTCAAAATAAATTGAGGTGTGCCATGCCAAATCAAAGCCTCTCTAAAAATTACATTAGGAATACGAGGTATTAATTCGCAAGTATAAATTTGGATTTGGATTAGGTAGCGGGTTTAAGCTAAAAGGGTCCTCCCTTTTGTTTAAATTCGGACTTAAATTCGAGGCTTGAATTTATATTTGCGAGTTAATTAGCCTATAGAAACAAATAAAAATAGAAATATTTAGCTTGCTTTAGGATTGGCCTTTAATAATATAAATGAGATGAGCCTCGCCAAATCAAATATCAATTGCGGGACCCTCATTAATTGCTTACTAAAATACTTAGTATCTGGGATGGGTCGTTTAACGAATTTCACAGCCTTATCAAAAGATATAACATGTTAGCCGCTTTAGGAGCGATTTTAAATAATTTTACCTTTCTAATACGGGTGTGCATTTCATGCAACCCAAATCCAAATCCAAAAACGTCGAATGAGAATATGTTGAGGATCCGGGTGCATTTCATGTGACGTTATCCGAAAATATGTTCTTAAACGACGTTCACTTTCTTAAATAAAAAATAATTTGACAAAAGCGGTAATTAATGCACAAATAGAATAGCATGTATTAA
>MU763592.1:21272-34663 GCA_026770625.1 Nicotiana glauca | reverse complement strand
GGCTCAAGGCGGTTACACGGTGTTAAGGGTGTGGTGGTTGGCTTAGTTGTTGTCTCCCGCCGGTAGGGTTCCGGCGGGGTTCTGGGAGGATTAGAAGGCGGCTAGGGTTAGACGGTAGGGAAGAACAGAGATGGAATGAATATAGGGTATAACATTTGATATATTAAAAGACTCCTAATGAACTAAGACCGTTGGATTAAATAAATCAACGGCTCAGATCACATGAGACCCTAAACGACACCGTCTAGTTTAAATGAAAACTCAATCTCGACCATTAGATTGATCAAACGAACGGTTCAGATCACATGACACGAAACGCTAGCGTTTCATTTAATGAGAAACAAAACCAAGACCGTTGGATACACAGATTTAACGGCTGAGATTTCTCGTATATAAACGGGGTCGTTTTGGTCTTAAGGCTGGCAGACCGGGTGAGTCTCTTTAGGCCTGAACAATTTTTCTTTTTGGGCTATTAATTAGTATAATTCTTGTATTAGCTCAATTATTTATCTTGTATTCTTTTTGTATTTTCTTTTTGTATTTTTGTATTTTCTTTTTCTTTTGTGTTTTCTTTTCTTTTGTATTTATTTTCTGATTTTATTAAATTGTTAAACTAATTAATATCTATTTTATGGTAATTTTCAACACAAAAATGCTATTTTTTTATTTTCCTTTAATTTGTTTAAAAATGAATTAATACTAAAAATTATAAAATTAAAAATCCTCATGCATATGCATTATTTTTTTATTTTTAATGTGAATTATTATGCAACTAATTAACACAAAAATGCCACAAATATCAACAAAATTTAAAATCATTTTTGTTTGAATTTTTTTTAGGAATAATTTACTTAGGGCAAAAATCACGTGCTCACGCCTAGCACACACTGCAATTGATATTCGTAAAGGGAAGGCATACAGTTAATATAGCTACAAGATGTGGCGTTAAATATTTGTTGGGCGATGTGGGATCATCTGCTTAGTCGGCTCCAAGAAGTAGCTTCCAACGTGAACTGGGATGTAGTAATTTGACAACTCCTCAGATAGTAATACACATATTCCATAATTCAAGTAGGAATCTAATTAAGCATTTGAAAGAAGTTGGATTCTAAATGGAGCCACGTATCTTAAATTGCACTATTGTTTGAGAAACAATCAAGCCCAACATGACTTGGTGTTGGACTTTAGTTCACGCCAGTCAAAACCCATGTTTACGTAAAGTTTTCCAAATGGAATCCTTCTGGTACTTGGATTCAAGAATTGTTTACTTAATCTTGAAAGCTGCATATTGAGATGGAAACAAAAAATAAGATTCACCTTGAAAAAAGAAAACAAAAGGGTGTTAGTCGTAATACTTCAATCCTTGTCTTCCAATATTTGACAAATATATCCGATAAGATTTGAAGTAGGGAAATTTGCAGGCATCTAAATTTTATTGGAATTAAATCCGTAAAATAATTTGGACTATATTTTAAATTCAAAACATATTAGTTCAAATAAATTTATTGCGCTAGTATAATTGGATTAGTTATATAAGTCCGACATATATGGATTAAATAAATTAGTTTTAGCTCATTTGATTGGGTTAAAGTGATGAGCCCACTTTGTTAAACCCAGGATATCATCTTCCTGGAGGGCCAGTTTGGTGTCGATGCCCCCTTTTTCTCGCCAAATCGGGTTTACGACATTTGGGAAGATAACTTTATTCCCGTTTGGGATTTGGATTTTTGGATTTGAAGAGTCGCCGCCTAATGATTAAGTGCATTAGGACACTAAGAGTTTGAATTTTGAAAATCAGAGTTCGGGTAAGGGCTAGAAATTATCTCGAGGGGAAGGTGTTAGGCACCCCTCAAGATCCACTTGTGTGGTTCCCGGCCATGCTATGTTGTGACTTTAATACAAATAAGTACACAAATAATTTCACACATAAGGGTTGCAAATAGATGCATGATAAACATGTTAAAATTAAGGTCTACATGGTTCCACAATTCGTTTAGGGGAGGGACTAAATGCAAAAAATTAATCGAGACATGAATAAACAGAAAATTTTAGGAGAAACGGAATAATGCAGTAAAATTAAAGAGGGAGTTTGGGGAAGTGGAAACAAAGACAAAATCTTATTGATATTTTACAAAGTCACATAAAGGAAAGGGGTCCTAGGTTTGTAAAACACATGGATCATCTACATAACACCGGTAGCCAATCGTACGCATGGTGTTATTGTGTGATCATCATCTCCATGTCTACCCTTCCCACCCCATTAAGGTATTAAGCGCGGAATGGCATCGTTACCTACTGCATGCTGTTACTCGTCCCACTTATCAGTCCTAGAGGCATATTGGACTATTAATCCTAAAGGGAAGGAAGTTGGGGGTATTGAAAGTTTCAAAGGATAAAATTCTAAGGCGACATTCAAAACATATACAGCAGATTTGGGAGAGCAAATAAGCAGATGTGGCTAAAATAAACCTCCTTAAATCAAAGAAAAGCATATAGTTTAGCATGTCTTACACATACTGATTTGGTCTGAATTAAATTAAGGCGTAGGATAGGCCGATTTACCATATATTTCCCAGATAGGGAGTCCAAATTAACCCTTCTTAGATGTAGTTGTCAACGACTGACACAATTGATTAATTGATTAATTGCTTAATCGTTTGCCTAGGCGTTAAACGGGACCTATAGGCATGATATCTATTAATTCAGAGACAGAAAGAATAAACTGATTGTAGAAAAAAATTGTTGGTTACAAGATCATAAGTTCTGCGAGTGTTAAAACAAAATTGCTAATGATTTTAGACTTAGGAGCGAGTAGACGATTTAGGTTTGAGTTGATAGCTCCTATAGGCATACTTTCTAGGCATTACTGGTTTTTAAACACTGTTATTGTTCATGCCGAAATCCTATACACAGGTCATCTATATGCGGTTGATTATTTAAATCCTATAACAAGTTTGCCTAATGATTGATACATATACAAAAATGCAGAAGTACTATAGGCATATTATCTATATGATATGCAGATTTTCAAAGACATGATATCTATACGAAAATGCAGAAAATCTTATGAACATGGTATCTGTATGAAATTACAGAAGAAGCCTACGAACATGATATCTATATAAGGTGCAGAATTTCAGTAGTTAATTATGTGAAGATGCGGAATTTCAGAGAGAGTATTTTCCTATAGTCATGGTATCTATATGAAAAGCCTACGAACATGATATCTATATGAGGTGCAAAGTTTCAGTAGTTAACTATGTGAAGATGCGGAATATCAGGGATAATATTTTCCTATAGTCATGGTATCTATATGAAATTGCGAAAAAAGCCTACGAATATGATATCTATACGAGGTGCAGAATTTCAGTAGTTAACTATGTGAAGATGCATAATTTCAGAGACAGTATTTTCCTATAGTCATGGTATCTACCCTTTTTTGTATATATGAATGACCCTCCCTTTTTACCAACACCCAGTAGGTATTACAAAATTATTATAGACCAAATTAATCGGACAGAGAGTAAAATTACATCAGTGATTATATCTACATCTAATCAGCCTAATCTAGACTCAGAGTCTAATAATATGAGATAAATCAACTTCCAGGATGAGATTTTAAAGCCTTTCTCTTACTTGGGATGTGTCAAAGTTCCAAGGAGCTTCAAGAACCCTAGGCAATGCTTACACCCCAAATATCATTGCAGAATTGATTTATAGTGTAGTATGGAAGGGCCAGCCCTCAAATGTCCAAGTTCAGAGGGAACTCAAGGTTCCAAGGCAAGGCTCATAGGAGGGGGGCAGAACTTAGAAGCTAGGAGTAAGTGTAAGTGCAGGGAAGGAAAATGAAAAGCTGGTGGTCATGCCCAGCAATTTGAAGTGCTGGCACACCCCTGATCAGCTTGTCATTGTAAATTGAGGAGTTAGGACCTATTGAAGGTCAGGTTCAGCCTTGGACAACAGTTGGGATGCTGCCAGGCTATACCTTAACTCATCATACGTAGGGGAATAGGGATATGGGGTTCATAATAGAAGTAGAATACAAGGAAAAGTGTAGGCAAAGGGCATGCTCAGCTATGAAACATACTGCACACCCTTCAGCTTACTTGGGGTCAAAATTCAATTCATGGACAACAATTCATGTTGCCATGCCCTGAATCCCCACATATAAACATATAGAGGGAAATGGGATAGGGAGCATATGTTTACAAGTAAAGCAAACAGTAGCATATGAGCATGTCAATCTTTACAGGAAGTAAAACACAGATATAAAAACTATAAGCAAACACATTGGGATGATACTGGGAATTGAATTAAGACATTTAAGTTTTAAAAAAGACAAGCAAAAAAAAAGCAGTAGTATTGTGAAAGCCAGAATGCAGACAAGAAAGTTTAGAAGAGGTGGTAAGAATTATAAGTGTGAAGTCTGATATGTATTCAGTTGTGTATTGAAAGTGTGTTTGTGAAAAAGAGGTCGTGCTTTTTATAGTGTAGAAAGCAAGCAGAAATAAGGTAAGAGAATAGTTTGAAAATCGATTGTCAATCAATTACACAAGATTTCCCTTTAATTAAGGGATTCTGATTTCAAACGATAAAACGAATTAAGGAACTAAATTAATCAAACACTTTGTGTAAGGTAGTATAATAGGGGTAAGTACATAAAGATCTATTTAGGGTCAAGGTCTTGACAATACACGGTTCATGCAAATAAGTCAAAGGAATCAATTAACAACCGACAAATCAGAAGTTAAAGATTTTATATGAATGAATCCAGTCAGAAAAGGTGAAGAAAAGGTTTTACTTAAGGAAGATCAGTAACAATCAATTAAACCTAAAAAAAGGGATTCTAATTCAATCATAGGTTTGAAAACCTTTTAAATAAGGATTCAGCACACATATAAAGCACACAGGCATGCTTAAACACGAAAGAATTTATCATGTTATTCAACGAAAGAGTCTAGTATAGGAGAATCAAAATTATATACAAACAAAGAAGTTCGAACCTAGTTCAGAGACTCAGAACTTAGCCTAAAAGAGTCAAGGGTTCTATAAACCCTAATTTAATCACATGATTAAACCTTGGAAGAACCCCCAAATTCTATGGTTTCCGCCTTTAACCAAATACAGAGGCAAAGAGGCAAGTAGTTGAAACAAGCTCAGAGATCTCCTTCAGAAACTCATGAGAAAACAAACAAGTATAGTAGAAAGTTCAAAGCAAACAGAGTGAAGAAACTGATTCGAAGCATAATGAGAGTAGAAGAAAATATGCTTTAAACTGGTCTTTTAGAAGAAACTTAAAATAGGTAAAGCAGAAGAGAAAACAGCGAACACTTAAGTACATGGTAGAAGGATACAATAGGCGAAGCATATCAGAAAAATAGCAGAACATAGTGGGGAAGCATGTGAGAACATAGCATAGAAAACACAATAGAAGAAAGAACGGAACACAGTAGGAGAACATGTGTGATAAAGGGAAAACATAAGAACACAGTAAAAGAACATGCGTGGTAGGAAAGAAAACATAAGAACAGACAAATACACCCAAAGGAAAGGCAAAGAAAAGTCAGAGAAACATTTTGAAAATTTTCAAAAAACCCTAAATCGGGAAGAAGTAACCTTTGAAAGTAATTTTTGAAAGAAAAGTTGGGAAAATTGTTCAAAAACTCAAATAGAGCATGGATACACAACAGATCTGAGAAAATCGGAGAAAATCTCAAATAGTTAGGGTTTCAGAAGAACCCTAGAGCAAGAAAGGCTTGGAAAAGGTCTGATCTAAGTCGGATAAGGTTAGAAACAGGCTCAGAAGACCAAGAGCCACCGAAGCAAGGCCAGAGGTGGCCGGAATCCTAAAATCGGTGAAGGTCTGAGTGAAGAACCTCGAAGTCTAGCCTCGAACCTTCAAGCATCAGGCATGTAGGAGCCGTAGGAGGTGAGTATAGGCTGTCCATAGCATGTGAAGCCACGAACTCCGATGAGTTTAAGGTTGGAGATGGTAGAAGGCGACTAGGGTTTGAGGGGGAGTTAAGAGAGAACTGAGAGAGGAGGGATTCAGAGGCGGCTGGGAGATGGGAAATGAGGAGTTAGGGTTAGTCACTTGAAGTTTAAAAAGGTAAGGATGATTTATGGCCGTTGATCAAAATGATCAACGGCCTGGATCAATAGTAGGGACCGAACGGGTCGTTTTGAATTGGGTCGCGGGTTGGGTCCAAATGGGAATGGGTTTGTTTAATTGACTCAAATGGGGCTATAATATGGCTATAATTGAAATGTAAATGGGCTATACGTTAAATAGCCAATTTTTCCCCTTTTAATTTAATTAAAATAGTTAAAATAATTTTTAAAACAAATTAAAAGCACTAAATTGGTTAATATTATATAGGTGTTAATTTAAAAATAATGGAAGCAATTTTATAATTGTAAGATGCTATTAATCGCAATATAGGCTATAATTATAATTTTATGCAATTTTTGCTTAAAATATCAAATAGATTTATAAAAAATATGCAAAAAAATTACCTTAATTACATTGCGATGTAAATATGAGGATGGAAACAAATTACTCACCAAAACGATAGTTTTTTTTGGGAATAATTATTGGATTTTGTACTGTTAAAATAAATAATAAAATTAGAGAAAATGTCAAAAATTCTTGGGCATACTTATATATGCATGTACATGCTATTTTGAGAATATTTTGAGTATAGAAATAGATAGGAAAAAATTGAGTATCAACATTTGGTGCCATGTGTAAAATGATGTGGTGCACCAAGTCAAATAGAAGAGCCAACAGGATTATGCCACGTGTCAAAATGACATGGAATGCCAAGTCAAATTAAAAAAGGCCAATGAAACTGCGCCACGTGTATCAATGACATGTTAGAGCCAATCAACTGTGGCGTTGTCACACTTCAATTTGATTGATTAAAAAGAGCTTGTTCTTATCATAACTCTTCCCTCCCACAACTAAAAATAGGGGTTTTCATAACCCTGAAAAATATATCATAAGTTATAACAAGAAGCAATAGAGAGTTCGTGGATCAAACGTCGTAAATTTCTCTACAAGTTTTAAGCTTCAAGCAATCAAGTACAAGTTCAAGAAATCAAGCTCAAGCTCAAGAACGAAGAACAAATAAAGACTCAAGAAGTATGACTTCAAATCAAAGTTCGTGCTAGTTGAATTCAAAATCATCGTTTGTGGCAACAACTGCATATTCAAGATCAAGCTCAGTCCCTTGAATTTATATTTGAAAAGTAGAATTAGAGGAATCATAGAGATTATAACAATTAAATTACTCAAAATCTAATACTACGATAGTTGTAATATTTTTCGGTCTTGATTTTATTTTTTCGACGCAATTTATTGTATACTACGAGAAAAAGAACGGGAAAAAATTTGCATTAATATAAATGAGAACGAAGAATTTGATAGAGAAAAACATATATCCTTGGGTGGGGAATGAAGTTTTTGGTATGATGTACTTCCCTTTGTTCCCTGACTTGAAATTTGACTTAATGTTCTTTCTGTTTTTTTTTTTCCTAAAAAGCTCTTATAAAATTGTCAAAATCATATTGAATAGTGTATCATTGTAAGCAAGCTAATATGCCTACTATTATTTTATCTCCACGCATGTCTTTCGTTTGATAAAATAAATATTAAAAAGGCGGAACTTTGACGTCAACAACATCAACAATATAGATGGTGAAATCTCACAATTAGGGTCTGTGGAGGGTAATGTTTGCAGGTCTTATATCGTGATCCAAATTAATAGGCCACGACGGATGCCCGAGTCCCACTTATCAAATACTCCTAAGAATGCGTCTAAAATATAAACCTAAATAACATTTTCTGAATTACGAGAATAATATACATGAAGGAAATCTTCCCAAAAAGGCATACATACATATACGTGCAACATATGTAGGGCGAGCAGACAAGGCTGCTATAGACAACTATATACCTCAAAATTGAAAGCCGGCAATGCCACATACTATCCAACTAGACATACTGTCTACAGACCTCTAATAAAAATATAACTTTACAAAGACGGGACTGAGCCACCTCATACCTATGTATATATATAAACATATCGTACCAAATTCAAAAGTAGCTCCGTATCAAGAAGAGCACGCCAACTCTTGTTGATTGAGGATCCTAAGAAGGGGGACCGTCAGCTTGCCTACCTACACCTGCGGGCATGAAACGCAAGCCTTGTAAAAAAAAATATCAGTATGAAAAATATACTGAGTATGTAAGGCATGAAAATTCTATACGTAAAAGACATAGATGAAACATGGAATAAGGAAATCCATCTGTAAATCTGAATAACTTTGTAAATTCTGAAACATTTGTAATGTCGTGCACGTGTATATAAATGTTATGTCATGCATGGGTATAGGTGTATCTAACATCATCAAGCCACTGAGGGCATTCCATCATATCATCTCGGCTACTCATCATCAACATATACCAATTGATCAGGCGGTGGTACATATATAATACCGTAACCTTTTTTCCATATCCCATATACATATATATATATATGTACACATAAATACGCATATATAACGTCATCTGCTCATGGGTCAATGTATATATAAATGAATGAAATGCATGAAAAATATTTAATAATATCAATATTCCTTCCGGATAAACTTTTTCAACTGTGTACTATTTTGAGACCCATGAACAGAAGATATAACAATCCGTCACATAGAACGAAGAGATCCCTAGTATTTCTATGAATAGATTCGTTTATGAAAATTGTGTGTTTGTTCGTTTCATCAGTATAACTTAGACAACGCCAAAAAAAAAGAAGGGATAACCTTAACATAACTCGAATATGGAAAACTCCGTATAATATTCTTGACGAATATTGCATCGTACTCTTTTATAATCGCAAAATTTTACATTGCTAAAGCTTTAACAATATTTGTTGGATTGGTTGAAGAATTTCGTTGCTTAATAAAGTATTCAGTTTCTGGTTAATGTGTTTGGAAATGAAAGGGTTAACACTTCTAAGAAATAGAAAATGAAAAAGTTAACACTTAAAAAAATGGGTAACGTTCCTATTCCTTTGATTGTGGAGTCTTTTTGAATGAAATGTTATCTTGGTTATTTCAAACTACTATGCTGAAAGGTGTCTTCAATATAAGGCATTAGGTTGCCACCTCTCAAATGATTTTTGAGAGTCATTGTTTTGGTAGGGAGAGCTGTCGGGGGGAGGGGGGACAAGATTATCTTAAAGTATCAAATTAATTAATTAGATAAAATTTCACTACCCGATAATTAGCCAATTACCCACGTTATTAAAAATTATTCAAATAACTTCAAATTTTACTTATTTTTAATGCATTTTATATACCATACTATCATGGCCATACGGTACCTTGTATGGTACTAGTCCATAAATATCGGGTATTATCGCTTTGCCCATATTTTATCCTAAATTTACCACTTTCAACGAAACTCATTTTCTTTAATTCGTGCCCTTTATCCTTCATGAAACTTATTTCTCGCTTGTTATAAATTGCGTAAATACGTTAACCTCCAGATAATCTCATCCCTGAGTCTACGTAAATTAACTGAAGAAACTTTTAACGTATGAAAACACGAGATATAACATCCTCCCTCCCTTAGAAACACTCATCCTCGAATGTTCAACTCCCCATGATCTATATAACTTTTGGTAGGGCCGCCTTTATAACAAAACTACTACCAACTCTCCCTGTAGAAGCTTAATAATCCAAAACCACACAGGACCACCATTATCAATAACGACAATATCCTCGTACGACCAATGATAATAACTAACACAAAAATCCGTACACGTACCTTAAGGTTATGACTCTCAGTCGGATCCTTCTCTGGAGGAGGAAATAAGTAGGGATATCTAGACTTTATGTCTTCCTCGGGCTCCCAAGTCATTTTTTTTAAATTGTTGTTCCTCCAAAGTACTTTTACGGAGGCTACCTCCTTATTCCGTAGCTTACAGATTTGTCGGTCTAGAACGGCAATCGGGATTTCCTCGTATGACAAGTCCTCTGTAATCTTTACATCATCCGTGGCTAACTCTAAATCGTGGTACGGGTAGTTCTTCTTGTGATTTCTTAGTTTTCTAGAAGCATAAGCCACAATCTTACCATACTGCATCAGCACACAACCCAATCCAACGCCTGAAGCGTCACAATAGATAACATAACCATTGCTCCCTTCTAGGAGCGTTAAAACTAGTGCTGAAGTTAACCTGTCCTTTAATGACTAGAAACTCCGTTCGAAAGTATCAGTCCATTGAAACTTTGCTCCATTCTGAGTCACTTTGTCAAAGGTGCTGAAAGGGAAGAAAATCCCTCTACAAATCTCCTGTAATAACCTATCAAAACGAGATAGCTACGAACCTCCATCAGTGTTGTGGGCCTAGGACAAGTCTTTACTGTCTCAATATTTTGTGCACCCACCCGGATTCTTTCACCCGAAATGATATGCCCAAGGAAAGCTACAAAATTCAACCAGAATTCACATTTAGAGAATTTTGCATACAACTTTCCTTTTTGTAGAACTCTAAGCACAGTATACAGATGATCTGCATGCTCAGCCTCTAAACGAGAATACACCAATATATTGTCGATAAATACAATTACAAACAGATCTAAAAAGGGCCTGAACACACGGTTCATAAAATCCATAAATACTGTTGGGGCATTGGTCAAACCGAACGACATAACACGAAACTCAAAGTGCCCATACCTGGTCCTGAATGCTGTCTTCAGAATATCTTCCTCCTTAACCCTTACCTGATGGTACCAGGACCTCAAGTCTATTTTTGAAAAACACTTAGCACCTTGCAACTAATCAAATAAATCGTCAATCCTCGGGAGCGAGTACTTATTCTTGATCGTCACCTTATTCAACTGTTTATAATCAATACACATTCGTGAGGAACCATATTTCTTCCTCACAAATAACACAGGTAATCCCAACGATGATGTACTAGGTCTGATAAAGCCTTTATCAAGCAAGTCCTTTAGTTGCTCTTTCAACTTTTTCAACTCTGCAGGGGCCATTCTATAGGGAGGAACAGATATTAGATGAGTATCTGGTATTCGGTCAATGGCAAACTCAATTTCTCACTCTGGCGGAAGACCTAGAAGTTCATCGGGAAAAACATCGGGAAACTCATGAGTCGTGCTCATCCTGCACATTTATTAAGGTGATTTAATCACTTATTTTGACCCCAAAAGCAAAAATGACACTATATTTTTTTCATTCAAATTCCTAATTTCGAAACAAACCCGGTTTTGCAAATACGGCCTTTCAGCATTTCGGGTGAAGATTTTAAGGATGCACAGGCTAACCGCCCAAAATCTTTAACAAATGACCAAATGTGGCTGTTCTCACAAAAGCAGCTTTCCGTCGTTCCTTCGGGAACATTCGGCTATTTTTGACAAAAACGGCATCACCCGATTTATTTATGAAAAATGAAAATTTTAACATTTTTGGCTATATTTTTTTTTTTGGAAAGGGATGGTTGGACTCGTCGAGGGTTGCCTACGTATCTCAGACCCGATGAGAATCAAACCTGCGTAGTTCGGGCTGCTTGAATACGGGCGAGAATTAAAAAAACAGCTAATTTAGAGAAAATACATTTTTTGTCTTTACCTTGAAAATAATGAAACATAGAAAATCTTTTTGGATTTTCTTTTTCCCATTTGATTTTTGGTTTTCTAAAAACGATTAAACAAAATGCAAAATCTTTTTGAATTTTTCATATTTTCCTTTTCCTTAACAAAATGTAAAGATAAACATAAATGAACCATACTCGCTTTATTTTCACACCTCACCCTCTTTTTTCCTTTTTCTCATTTTTCATTTTTCACTATTTTTCCCTTCTTTTTTTTCATTTGCCCTCAGCTATCCTTGGTCCGCTCAATGACCCTTTTACCCTTGAATAAATGCAACATGTAGCACATAGGATGCATCAAGATGGTCTGTTATTTTGGGTACACCTGTCCTAGACGGACCCAACCCCTGTGTTGAGTCCCCTAAGTCAAAATGCACGTGATGCAGAAAAGCGTTCCTTCTAGGGATCCGGCATGAAGTCAATTTATTCTAGGTTCAAATCCTGGGTATATGTTCTAGACTGTGTACCCGAGCGGACAACTCTAGTCGAGGAGGGGGCTACGTACTGGGGACCCGCGAGATCGTCCGGCTTAGTAACTTGTCCGGCCACTTTCTTATTTGAAGGTATGATACTAATAGAATAGGGAGTCTCAACCATTAAGCACATCCCCGGAGGTGAGAAGACAAGGGTTTCAGCACAGTTTATATATACAGTTCAAATAATATCAAAGCGGCAAAGCATTTAGCACATTTAGCAAGAAAATATGTAGGAAAACCAGATAAAGCCAAACATAACAATTATTCTAAGCTCGAATTCTTAAACCCTGAACTGAAGTGCTAAGTACATGGGGTTTACGCAGCAGAGTCGCCAGAGCTGTCACACCTCCTTTTTCACACCACACCCCGTGAAGTGTGTAATAAAGGGAATTATTTCCAACTTAAAGTGACAATAGAAACGGAATTTATTTAAAAGATTCAGAGTCGCCACATAGGAGATTTATGGTGGCTCAAGTCACCGGTTTGAATCTTGAATCGAGGAAAAGGTTTGACTCTGTTTAACAGTCGCGAACCAGAAATTCGAGTAAGGAATTCTGTTAACCCGGGAGAAAGGGTTAGGCACTCCTGAGTTCTGTGGTTCTAGCACGGTCGCTCATGCAACAACAATGATCGTGAAGACATTTAAAGGTTAGGATCTACATCTCCTACCATATAAGGCCTCATACGGTGCCATCTGAATGCTGCACTGATAGCTATTGTTATAAGCAAACTCCGCCAGTGGCAGGAAATGGTCCCATGACCCTCCAAACTCAATCACGCACGCCCGTAGCATATCCTCCAAAATCTGAATAGTGCGCTCGGACTGTCCGTCCGTCTGGGGGTGAAATTTCGTGCTCAACTCCACTCGAGTGCCTAACTCCTGCTGCACTGCTCTCCAGAACCGCGAGGTAAACTGAGTGCCTCTGTCTGAGATGATAGAAACTGGAATACCATACAACCGGATGATCTCCCTGATATAAATCTCCGCCAACCGCTCCGATAAATAAGTGGTACACACAGGTATGAAATGAGCGGATTTGGTCAGCCGGTCCACAATGACCCAAATAGAATCAAACTTCCTCACGGTCCGCGGGAGCCCAGATACAAAATCCATGGTGATACGCTCCTATTTCCACTCTGGGATCTCAATCTGCTGCAGCGAACCACCCGGACGCTGGTGTTCATACTTCACCTGCTGGTAGTTAAGGCATCTAGACACGTAGTCAACTATATCCTT
>MU763592.1:0-12777 GCA_026770625.1 Nicotiana glauca | reverse complement strand
CATATTGTAAATAATATTGCAATTAACTGATTCCACTAATAAAATCAAAACTAGGGAGCAAAAATAGGTAAAATGACCAAAATGCCCTTCCAGCCAACGTCTCGGAATCGAATAAATTTTACATTTTCGAAAACCTCGTACTCTCACATATAAAAATCTCCCAAATCAGAGGTCAAATGCCCCCTCAAATCCTCACAATTAGGTCTAAGAACTTTACCCCAATTTTTATTCAAAAATCCGAAATTAAAGTTGAATTTGAGGTTGGATTAGTGGGTATTAATCATAAGGGAGTAAGGAATCGTTACCCAATCGTTGCCACTGAAAAGCCCTCGAAAAATCTCCCAAAACCGAGCTCTCTAGCTTTTGTTTTGTTAAAAAGGGAGGAACCCACGTTTTGAAATGTTATAACTGCCCAGGGATTTTTTTTATTCAATGCGATCGCATGAACATGTATGCGATCGCATAGAAGAAATTTTGAATGCCCAAAAATTATCACTATGCGAACGCAGCCTAAGGCCTGCGATCGCAGAAGAGGATCAGGTTATTCAATACGATTGCATGAACAGGTATGCGATCGCGTAAAAGGATTTTGGCCCTGAGGCCCAGGCCCTAAACTCTACTATGCAAACACGGACAAGGGTGTGCGAACGCAGTGAAAGAGGAAACAAGTCTATGCGATCGCGTTCAAGGGCCTATGATCGCATTGAAGGAAAATAAGGCCTCCCACAAAATCACTATGCGATCGCATGAACACTTATGCGATCGCAGAGAAGAAAATCGTCTGCAACACACAGCAGAATTTCTGCAATTCTCTAAGTCCCGGAATTGCTCCGTTGGGCATCCAAAACACACCCGAGGCCCCCGGGACCTCAACCAAACCTACAGACATGTCCCATAACATCATTCAAACCTGTACAAATCCTTAAATCACCCAAAACAATATCGGGAACACGATTTAAGCAAAGATTCAAGCCTATGAACTCCAAATTCTAACCAAACACACTTTCGATCAAAAACCTATCCAAACCTTGTCCGAATGACCTGAAATTTTGCACACACATCCAAAATGACATGACGAAGCTACAGAAACTTCCGAAATCCCAAACCAAACCTCGGATCAAAAATTCACTATCGGATCGGAACTTCAAAAATTCAAACTTCGGCATTTCAAGCCTAAATGAGCTACGGACCTCCAAATTATATTCCGAACACGCTCCCAACCTCGAAATCACCTAACGGAGCTAACGGAACCATCAGATTTATATTCCGAGGTCGTTTTCATACTGCTCCGAATATGGACCATTTTTCACTCTTAAGCTCTCATTTAGGGACTAAGTGTCCGGAAATACTCCAAATCCTAATACCGAACGTTCCGGCAAACCAAAATAGCATAAATGAACTTAGGAAAAGTAGTTAATGAGGGATCGGGGTGTAAATTCCAAAAATGACCGGCCGAGTCGTTACAATACCTGGAGTAGGAAAAACACTGTGTAATTTTCTTGGCGAAGATTGCACCATACTCTTTTGTAATCGCAAAATTTTACGTTGCTAAAGCTTTAACAATTTTTGTTGGATTGGTTGAAGAATTTCGTTGCTTAATGAAGTATTCAGTTTTTGGCTAAAGTGTTTGAAAAATGAAAAGGTTAACACTTCTAAGAAGTGGAAAATGAAAAAGCTAACACTTTTTAGAAATGGGTAACGTTCTTATTCCTTAGATTATGGAGTCTTTTTGAATGAAATGTTCTCTTGGTTGTTGATACCCAATTTTTTCCTCATGTATTTTTAAATATGCATACATACTTTTAAAATATTGTGCATACATTTACAATCATTCACAAATTTTTAAAATTTTTTATAATTTTTAAAGGTCTTAAATCAATTTATTTCCGCATTTTTCAATTATATAAATATTCAAAATTATTTATCCTATTAATTTATAATGATTTAATCATCTAAGTTGATCATTTATGCTCATATAAGTGTTCAAGTATTTTAATTGTATTTTTTACAATTATATTTTATATTTTTAAGGCTATAATTGCACATTTTGCAATAATAGTCCATACATATGCATAACTACATTATCTACACAAAAAAAAGATTTTTTATATTTTTATAATGTTAAGTAATTATTTTAAATCACCTTCATGCATAAAAAATATTTTTTATCATTTAATTATCTATTTATATAAATTATTTTTATTAACTAATTGGGTATTTAACAAATAGTCCTTTGATTAGATCTAAATTCAGAATCCCCCCCCCCAAATTTAACCTAAGCCCAAACCACCCCAGCCCAAAACCAAATGACCCGTACCTGACCCAAATCCCTTCTAATCATGGTCGTTGATCTCTAAGATCAACGGTCTACAATCACTCTTTTCTTTTTAAATCCAAACGATCCCCTAACCCTAGTCATTTGTCTACACCCACCACTCTTGAATCCCTCTTCTTCTCTATTCTCTCTGAGACTATTCCTAACCATAGAGTCGTCACCCCTAAATCTCCTAAACCCATTCGATCCCCAACCGGATATGGGGTTATTTGGTGCCTTGCTACCCTATATAACCTATTACCTTTACTGGTTGTTCGATTCTTGTTGTTTTCTGAGGGAACCTCGAAGAGATTCGACTCAGAGTCAACTTAGGCTCTTCATTTTCTTATAAACTCGCCTGTTGTTCATCAATGTTGTGAGTATCATTGGTTTTGCGGCCGTGGTCAGATTTTTCCTTTACCCCGACCCTTTTCTCAAAACCCTCATCTTTTCAACATGAATCTGTTCAAATCTCTGTACATATGGAGTGATTCGAAGTTTATCCAGTATTTTTCTTTAGAAAATCTCTTGTTCTTTTTATTGTTAATCGATTTTAGTATCCCTCCAAATTAGAGCTTTGCTTCCTTATTATTTTTTATTCAGATCTCTTTGGATCTGAAAAGATATCGAGTTCCTATAACATCTTTCTCCTGTTTTTCCTACTATTAATTGATCCTAATAACTAGGGTTTCACTCCGTCTACTTTTGTAAAACTTTTCTAGAAAATTCCTATGTGTTTGATTCTATTTTTCCACTAATTCTTGCATGACTATGTTCCATTTTTAGTTGGTTTGATTATTTCATTGTTCGCTCCAATATTTGCCTGTTACTCTTGGGTAATTGACTAAGTACCTAAACTGCCTAGGGTTTGAAATTTGCTTTGTTTACTGAGGTGATTACTTCCTATAATTTTATTTACTTTCCTTATTTTGGAACTCCTAATTGGTACTACTTGCCTTAATTGTTCTTGCTAAGCTTAATTTGTGGGCTGATTGACTTACCAACTCCAGATTGGTCGCTAAGTTACTTATGTTACCTTACTTGTGTGACTAATTACCTGTTATTTGCCAGGTTTTGGTGTTTTGACTCTAATTGGCTATCAGACTTGCCACTTACTTTATTTAGACCTCAATTTCAAGTTATTTTGGATACAATCGCATGTTTTTGCCTATTGATTGGCCATGTCATGCCTAATTAATTGACTGATTTTTTTCTTTGCCTTATTTTCAAACATTTAAACTGTTTTACCTTATTTACTTTACTTTACTCAATTCTATATAAGCCTCACTCTTTTTCTATAACACACACGCACACATTCATAGAGAAACACATAAAGTTCTTGCTCGTATCCTCCATCACAATCTTCCTGCTCTTTGTTTGTTGCATTGTCTAGCTGGCTGAAAGCTAAGGATAGACCCTTGGATCCTGTTTGCTTTATTTTCCACTTGATATCTGTTAACTGGTATGTCTCCACTTCTATTATCATTCTACCTCTATTAAGTCTGTGTGTTTCTTGTTATCAACATGTTTATTTTATCTTATTATATCCATGTGCTTTATGTTTATTTTACCTAGTAAGCATGTTTATTGCTATCGATTAAACCTATATGTTTCCTTGCAATCAGCACGTCTTTCTTGTTTAACTAAACCTATGTGTTTCCCTATAATCTACATTAAAACTATGTGTTTCCTGCTTTCAGCATGTTTGCTTATGTTTTAACTAGACCTATGTGCTTCTGCTTTCAGCATGTGTACATGCTTGCTTATATGCAAACTAGACTTATGTGTACTTATTTCTCAACTAACATGTTCTTTCTATCATGTTTTAAATGTTAACCCCTAACAGACTTTTGATGTATGATTCTCCCAACCCTTGTTGCTCTTCATATATGATTTTGTTTGATTGATTATCTAACCCCAGTATAAGATTTCTTTGTTTAATATTTATCTAGTAACAATTAGTAAACTAAGTTGAAACTTTGCTTGAAGTGATCCTGTTTCTGTCTACTGTTGGATTGCTGAAATTTTTCTAAGAGTTGAATGACTCTGTTTGCTCCTTGTCTCCTGAAAATCCAAAACCATTTTCTTCAAACCATCTCTTGTTTTAAACTTCTACTCTTAGAACATCTAGGGTCCTGCCCCTCCAGTGTGAGCATCGCCTAGGAATCCACGAGACTCATCTGAACTTTGACACACCAGGACTGGCTCTCCACAAACTTGCTCACAAAATGTTTCTTTAAATGTTTTCTGGTGAGAGCATTGTCCGGGGTCCTTGAGGCCCTTGGAAACTTTGACACACAAGGATACCATTGGGTGCAGTATGAAAATATTAGCATGTTCATACTTGGTTGAAGGCCTAGTTTCAAGGTTTACTTTTGGGCCTATCCAGGCTCCCTATAGTTTAGCGGTCTCATTTCTGTAATTCATTCATTTTTTTCGGTCTGTAATAACAATTCTTGTAAAACAGATATTGTGGATATTAGTGAAATTTGGTGGATTCTTATATATTTTTTTGTTGGCAACAAGTAGATACCATGCCTATAAGGTTTAAATCAGTACTGCATTCTAGATATCATGCATATAGGTTGCTGCGATGTTTGTTTACTTATGTGCATTTAGATACCATGTCTATAAGTTTAAAATCAGTCTTGCATTCTAGATACCATGCCTATAAGATTTAAATCAGTTCCTGCATTTAGAATCCATGTCAATAGGTTGCTACAATGTTTGTTTACTTATGTGCATTTAGATATCATGCCTATAAGTTTAAAATCAATCTTGCATTCCAGATACCATGCAAATAAGATTTAAATTAGTTTCCACATGCAAATAAGGTTTAAATCCATTTAGATACCATATCTATAAGATTTAAATCACCCCCTGCATTTAGATACCATGTCCATAAAGTTTAAATCAATTTTTGCATTTAGAACTCATGCTTATAGGATTTCCACATGTTCCGCACTTAGAAATCATGCCTATAGGATTTAAGATAAAATCAGCGGCTAAAATCAGTAATGAGTTTACGACCTAATTTATAGATTAGACACCCGTTATGAAAATCCTATTCCTTTATCATTTAGGCAAACTTGTAGGTTGTTTGAGTTCTGGTTTAAAAGGTTACTTTCTTGCTGCATGGAATTGCCCAGATTCCAAAAGTAATAAAATCAGTAGGCAAACTGATTAGGTATTTGCTGCCACGCTTTAATAAAATTGCTGCATATGTTCCTTTTTGTGCTCACCTAGATATCTTGCTATAGAATTTTTTAAAGTGTCTAAAATACGATTGTGTGAGACGTGCAATTGCCTGCTTATTTGTGGAGGTAAATGTGAGCCTTTAACTATTCCTTTATCTGAAAGTCCTATTTGTGTTGTTTGTCGCTTAGATTTTATCCTTTTAAGCACTATAGGAGAGTCTAGATCCACCTTAGCTAGAAGTCCTAAAAACCTCCAGGACCATAAGTGAGGGACGGGTAATGCACGTATAGAGTACGTTTAATTATAATCGTTTATATTACCATTAAGGGGAGGGTAATCGTGTAGTAAAGTATATGATGACATGTGCGCCAATGTTATGTGTAGCAACCCAACTTGGGGACGATTACCAAGTATTTCACAGAAGTGATCCTATAGGCTAAAAACCCTAGGACTTCTTTTACTCCTTGTTTTAACGTAATATCTATTTGTCTAATTGCTTTGTTTGCTTATAATTCTAATTCACCTAATTCGAGTTTGGCCCGGAAGCACCGTTGTGGACCTCACGGGGTGCCTAACACCTTCTATATTTCGAGCCCTTACCCAATCTCTAGTAACGTAAACTGGTTTATGAGATATTTTCTTTAGGTGCCCTAACGCACCTTAAATCCATTAAGTGGCGACTCTTAAAATTTCATACCCAATTCCCAAAAGGAAATGAGTTGTCCCAAGACATTTCGAAACCCAGACTCCACGAGGAAAAAGGGGGCGCGACAACATGGTGACTCTGCTGGGGATGTTTTAGGTTCTTACCATAACGAACTGTTTTTGTGAATTAGTCTTAAGCATGCCATATTCTGTTAATACATGTGCACCTTTTCCCCTTCCCCTTATTTGGATTAAATTGCCTACTTCTCAAGCATTTATGAATTTTTTTATTTCCTAAAACTAACTTTTCTCCTTGTTTTCTTTCTTAACTATCTTTCAATTATTTAAATACGGTATTTATCATTTTTAACGTGCAAATACATAACAGCATGCTATTTGTTGTTGCATAAATCATGCTCAATATCATATTCCACTCGTGCGTAAGCAATCCTATAGCAACGCTTGAAGAGTGTTTGCGCTCTTCCTATATATATCACCCACGAAATGTGAAAAGGTGTATTTGCAGTAAAACTAGTCGATCAGCAGTGCAATCTATGATTTCGTGCCTTTCCCCTTCAAGTTGTTCGCTTGAGGGTCTCAGTCTAGACCTATATAGCAACCTTACTCTGATTAATTATACATGCATCATGGTCAAATCTATCCGGGTTAATATGTTGTCCACATAATAACCCTTTAAGACAAGCCTCGTCCAAAAGTCCATCGGGTTTTCCATAATCCCAACGGACGCAACCACGATTGTGGACATTAAGTTTGGAGAAATAAGTGCCAATATACTAATCATTAGTGTATAAATAGACGAATCTGGAGGGGGAAATGGCCTAACCATATTTTGTTTTGCAGAAAATGAGGCACGAAGTCCCCAGGTTCAGCATGGTCAGTAACATACCATCACCATAGCTAGATTGGTAGAGGGATGTTCCATCAAGTGACTAATACCATTGAAAAGGGTCTTAGGAAATTTTTTTCTTTGTTGGACCTCTAGCCGAACAAAATGTTAATCGAAGCTGCTACAATGTTCTGGGAAAAATAAAGGGATGTGTTCCGCTTTGGAGACATGGAAATGATCCTCTCTTGGAAGAAATAGGGGGATTTGTTGGGCTACCTTGGGATAGATATGTTTATTGGCACCTGAAAATCGAGCCACTAGGGGATTTCATAAGATGATGGCTTAAAGAAGAATGATGATTTGGACTTCCTAAAAACTCCTACATAACCTTCGACTTCCTCTATGAACGATATGATCACAGCAGGTCTTACCGTATTTTTGATGATGAATTCTCCACCACCTCTTTAGGTTGGATTCACCACAGGGTCTTTGTGTTAGTCGTCTGTTTCTTGGGTATGCTAGTGTTCCCGATCCAAGGGGACAGAATCCACTCCAGACTGGCCATGGTGGCCAAAACTTTGATGGACGGGATTGAGGAGCAGACATATAATGTTGTCCCTATGATCATTACAAATATGTACCGGGCCTTGGAGCTTTATTAGTAGGGGTACAGATATTTCGAGGGTTGTAATTTGCTATTGCAGGTTTGGTTGTTAGAACATCTCCAAAGAGGTCAATACCGCCAAGAGTTCCTGCGAAGGCCGTGGAATGATCACATAGCTTTCCATCACCCTAAGATAATGACTCATATCCCAGACAGGTTTGCTCAACCAGAAAATGATGTACGATGGGTGAAATTTTTCAACAATTTAACCAAGGATCAGTTCAATGAATGTTCGAGTGGTTCCCTATCGACGAGTTCATCATTAGATCTAGGGATGTTCCCTACTTGGTATTGATCGGGTTAAGGGGAATATACCCTTATGCTCCTATCAAGGTTATGAGACAGGCAGGCAGGAAGCAGATCATACCACGAGTCGCTAAAATGAGTCATTTCATATCTGAGTTTCAGGGTGACACCATTCCAAACAAAAATGAAGCACAACACATGTGGCACTTGAAGATTATCATGGAAAAGGATACCATCGAGCCGGATCGGTATCACGCCGGTCATGTGTACTTCTACCCATCATGATTGGATGATTACATAGGAGGAATATTCGAGCCAAGAGTTCGTCCGGGAAACCGGGTCATGGACGAAGTTGCCTAAGCACAGGTGAAATATAACAAACTACGCAAAAGAGTTCATGAGTCTGAAGCCGAGCATATGGAGCAACATAAGGCCGATATGGAAATGATCAATGAGTGGAAAGAGAGGGCTATTAAATCCAGTGAAAGGCTGAAATATCTGGAGTACAATCTGATGGAATTGGAAAGGAAAATAAGGAAGAGAGTCACTGATCGCCAAAACGCTGAGGGAAACAAAGGAGGACATTTGGAGGGCATTCTTATTGCTGAATCTGCGCGAACTGGGGGATCTAATCGACAAGAGCATCCATCCTAGAGAAGGTACTTCTGGGACCAAGTAGATTAGGTTTACTTGCTTTTCAAATGTAATAAGGCCAAGGGTCATTAGTGATTATCTTATTTAGTGTCGTTTTGGGTCATTTATTTTTACATTGATGAAATGAGGCAATTATTGGCACTGAAATTCTCCAAATATATTTGTTGCTAGGCCTACCTCGGGCACAACAAGGCTCCCAAATTAGGACACAAATTTACACTCCCGCAATATGTGTTTAAATACTGCGAACTTTTCAGAATCCTTACTAACTTATTTACCTTTTATTTTTCTTTATATTTTATTGTTTCCATCCCTAAGGTTGGTTCGCACATACTGGCATTATCAGCATATCACACCAGATCTATAGGCCCTCCACCTCCTCCTCCTTCGAGTGATCTGAAAAACAGAGGAAAAGCTAAGATGGATGACTTGAGTGGTATTCGAAAACAAAATGCTGAGAATGCGGAAACTTCAGACGGTTGGAGTACTCTGGCATAAAATGACTTGGTTTTACGGTTGGAACAAAAGATATTGGAATTACAAGGGAAACTTGAGCAGGTCCAGAACTTGGCAAACCTCTCCCGCACCCTGAACACCCCCGACATCAACCAACAAAATACCAAAAACCCAGCACCTCCTCAAAATACACCAAACCAGCTTCCACAAAATCCTCATGCACCCCATCAATATGCAACTCCACCTCAAAATCCCAATCCTTTACCAATACCAACTCCTTCACAACACCATCATCAACCAATCCAGTACTTACAAGCGACTACCAATCACGCTCCTCAGAACACACCATAACCTATTCCCGATCCTCAAAACTCAACCAACAACCACTACTGCACCCAAATCCCTATCACTCACCAAAACAACCCTATATACATGGAAATAGTACCCCCACTCTACTCAACCAATCTCTTGTACACCAGAATCCACTGAGAAGGACCTGCTCATCAAAAAAAAGATTGAGGAGTTCAAGAAATTGACAAGTCAAGTTCAGGGTATTGAAGGAGGTAAAGGGATAGAAGGTCTAAATTATGAGGATTTGTACATACAACCAGATGTGAAACTGTCAGAGGATTACAAACCTCCCAAGTTCAAAATGTTTGATGGAACAGGTGATCCTAAGGTTCATTTGAGAACTTATTGTGACAAGCTAATGGGGATCGAAAAAGATGAAAGGATCCGAATGAAGCTCTTCATAAGAACTCTTACCAAAGATGCCATGTCCTAGTACATAAGCCAGAACCCTAAGAAGTGGGCCAATTGGTTGAGCATGGAATCAGAATTTATAGACCGATTTAGGTTTAATACGGAGAATGCACGAAATCTCTTCTACATCCAGAACTTAAAAAAGAAGCCAACTAAGACTTTCTGCGAGTATGCTACTCGGTGAAGGTCGGAAGCAGCCAGGTCAGACCAGCACTAGAAGAGGAACAAATGACCAAGTTCTTTGTCAGGGCACAGGACCCACAGTATTATTGTCACGACCCAAATCCCAAACCCGATCGTGATGGCGCCTCTCTTGAAGACAAGGCCAGCTAACTAACCCAATTCACTTCCTTTTTAAAATTATTTAAACATAAATGAATAAAGTGTTACAACTTAACAACAATCATAATCAGGACTACAACCCCACACAACCCGACCGGGGTGTCACAAGTCACGAGCATCTAGGAGGATCTTTATTACAATTTAAAAATCTATAATACATAGAATAAAATCTGGAAATCAAGAAGACGAAGAAACTCGGTGCCGCGAACGCCGACGGTCACCTTGCTTAGCTACGATAGCAATACCTTCAATCCGCTATTAACCCGCTACCGGGTGAACAATACCTGCAACTGCACGCGAGGTGCAGGGAGTAAAGTCAGTACTCCAACTCAGTGAGTAATAAAAATAAATAATGACTGAAAGCATGAAATCTCATAAAGGCACAAATAACACTATCTCAAGCCGTAAGATCAGTTACGCAATAAAACTGTGAAGTAACAGATGATTCTCTTTTTTAAAACAGTGAAGATACTAAATTTCAACAAGTAAGGAATAATCAGAAACTTGCCCATCAGGATCAATATCAAATCTCTCGGTACAGTATCAGCCACACGGGCTCACTCCCAACTTATCAACACACAACATCAGCCTCTCGGGCACACTCCCAACTCACAAAACACAACATCAGCCTCTCGGGCTCACTCCCAACTCACCTGGGTACCCATCATCAGCCTTTCGGCTCACTCCCAACTCACAAAACACAATATCGTCCTCTCGGGCCCACTTCCAAGTCACCTGGGTACCCTGCGCTCACTGGGGGTGTGTACAAACTCTGGAGGGGTTCCCACAGCCCAAGCGCAATATCATAAGGCCTTAAAGCCTTCACACATCACACTCGAGGCCTCAAAGCCTCCTCACATCACTCATCATATCCTCTCATATGGCCTTCGGCCTTAATCAGTCCAGAAAATAATCTTAAGCCCCTTGGGCATCAGTAAAGCAATGGTGCTCAGCTCAAACAATATTATAAATATCATTTAAATCTCAAGTTGAGTATAAATGTAGCTGAGTTCATGAAATAGTATAATTCAATTGGACTGAGTTCAAATAATATTTCAATTAGTGAGGAAAATAGTGATGTAAAGCCACAAAACATTTCAAGTAATTGGCACGAAGCCCAAATATGGCAATAAGCCCAAATCATGGTGAAAAGCAGTAAATCTTTATCAAATACGCGGTGAAATATCAACTGGGATGGACCAAGTCACAATCCCCAATAGTAAATGACCTCGCGCTAGTCATACAATGCGTGTCTCACCTCAACATAGCACTACGTTGTGGATATCCGGGGTTTCAAACCCTCAGGACATCATTTATAAGTATTACTCACCTCGAACTGGTGAAATTCCTTGATCGCAACGCCTTTTCCCCTCAAATTGGCCTCCACACACATGGAATCTGACCAAAATCAGAGTGAATGCATTACAATATGTTAAGTGGATATAACCCAATCGAAAAGACTCGAAAAATAGTGAAATTCACGAAATTCGCAAAACCCGATCCCCGGGCCCACGTCTCGAAATCCAGAAATTTTTACATCAAAATGTTCCTCATCTTGACACGAGTCTATACATACTAATTTCACAAAAATCAGAGTTCATTTGACCCCTCAAATTACCATTTTACAATTTAAATCTCAAGCCCTAACTTCATATGATTTGGCTATGTTTTCATGAATTTCAAGGACGATTTTTCAATAAAATCATGTATTTAACTCCTAAAACTTACCTCCAATCGATTCCCAGTGAAAACTCTTCAAAACCCTCGACAAAAGCTCCCAAGCTCGTCCAAAAATGGTAGAAATGAGCTTGGGTTCGTGACTGAAATGTTTTTAACATTCTGTCCGGACCACTGTAGCTCCTTCTATGCGATCGCATGGAAAGCTCTGCGATCGCAGAGCACTGCCTCTCCCTCTTCAATGCAATCGCACCAATGCCTCCGCATTCGCATAGAACGAATGCTGCCAAGGACCCCAGGCCCAAATTGCGCTATGCGATCGCAACACCCTGAATGCGAACGCAGTGACCAAATTCCCACACCTATGCGATTGCAGGACCCTTTACGCGATCGAATAGAGCAAATTTGTGACCCCTACAAAACCTTCTATGCGATCGCATGAACCTCTCTGCGATCGCATAGAACAAATGTTCTCTGCAATTTTTTGCTGCATTTTCCAACTCGAAAATTCCCGTTAGCCATCCGAAATCATCCCGAGGCCCTGAGGACCTCAACCAAAAGCACAGATATGACGGCAACCCAGTAGTGCATTTGAGGGGCTTCTGCAGCAAAATGCGCGGTGCTGGAGGAAATGATGAGTTGCTTATGGCTTACTTTAGCCAAAGCCTTAGCGGATCGGCTCTAGAGTGGTACACCAGGCAAGACCACGCTAGATGGTTTATTCGGGATGATCTGGCCCAAGCATTCGCTAATCATTTCCAGTACAATTTGGAGATCGTTCCAGATAGGCTGTCATTGACAAAGATAGAAAAGAAACCAGGAGAAATTTTTCGGGAATACGGTTTCAGGTGGAGAGAGCAGGCTGCTCGAGTAGACCCACCCACGAAAGAAGGAGACATGGTAGACTATTTTCTACAAGCTTTGGAACCAACATACTATGGGCATTTAGTATCAGCCGTTGGGAAAACATTC
>MU763587.1:0-14243 GCA_026770625.1 Nicotiana glauca | reverse complement strand
ATTTCTTTCCTTCTTCAACCTAGAACTCATTGGTTCTCTCATTTGATCAGGTACACATTCACAGTTTATCTCAATGTACCTCTCAAGCTGGAAATAAATGAAGTGTTGTTCAATTCTTCTGAATAATTCCCATGATTGTATGTTAGTGTTATTAGGACTGTTTTTCAATTGTAGTTAATTAAGGACTGTTTGGATTGAGATTAAGGACTGCTGGATTGTTATATTTACATGAACACTCTGTTAGATTTATTAGTTTAAAGTGTTTAATTTTGGTTTGTCTTACAATGGCAGTTAAATCCAGAATAATGAATTAGTTTAGTATTGTCAATTCAATCTTGTTACAAGCACTAGAATGTATTAGCCTGTTAAATCTAAAAAGTACTATGCTCACAACTCCAGGAAATCACGTATAATTGGCAGTTTCAAAATTGACCGGTTTATTTCATTGATTCATTTCTAGCTTCTGTTTTCAATAAATTTCATAATGTATGGTGTTTGCAATTAATTGATTGTACAAAATTTTAGGATAGGCATGTTAATTTGTTAAAAACGCACAAGCTGAGTATGTATGCAAAAAAAAATGGATTAAGATTGACGGACTTAGATTCGAGTGTCAAACCAGCACTGGAATTTAGCTTCGACTCCTGTGTAGGCTAAACTGGATAGCCTTGTTTAATTAGAGTTTGGGCCTGAAACATGTACGGGTAAGGCCCAATACTGAATCAATCCTAGTGTACTAACCACAATTGGGTTTTAGTAATAGATCAAAATCAAAGGGCCTCCAATAATAAGTGATTTCCCATCTTCGATTAGGGCCTGATATTGAGGCCCAGATTCTCTTGCTTGCAACAATTATTAATTCCGGCTCTTTGGAGATAATACATGATAGCAAATCATAGTTGTTTTTTAGGTTTTCTTTAAATAATAAGTGAGAAGAGCCTCTCCAAATAAAAAATGCAAAATTGCGGGGCCCTCATTAATTTCTTATTAAAATACTTAGTATACGGGATAGGCCTTTTAGCGAATTTCACGGCCTTCCCAAAAGATAATAATATGTTAGCCTCGTTAGGCGCGATTTTAACTAAAAATCACTTCCTTAAACTGGGGTGTGCATTGATTGCAACTCAAATTTAAATCTCGGCGAAATCAAAAATGCGTTAATAATCATGTGTACCCTGGTGGTAACGTGGTTAAAAATGCGTTTTTTCATGACGTCGTAATTCTTAAAATAAACCAATGATAATTAAAAATGGCCAAAATTCAGAGATGAGCCTCGCTAAACCCAAAACAACTGCGGGGCCCTCAATAATTGATTATTAAAAATAGTTAGAACTTGGAGGGGCTATTTTAACAAATTTCACTGGCCTTTCCCAAATATCACCACGATAGAACCATTAGGCACGACTTTAATTAAAATTATTTCCTTGAATACGGGTGTGCATTGATTGCAGCCCAAATCCAAATCTCGACAAAGTTGAAGTGCGTTATCAAAAACGGGTGCCTTGATATCAACGTGGTTGAAAACGTACTTTCACGATGTCGCAAATCTTTTCAAATAAATAATAATTAAGAAGTTTATAAAATAAAAGCATAAATTAGCATGTAATAAAACCAGATAAAAATCAAAATACAATAGTTGAGCGACCGTGCTAGGACCATGGAATTCGGGAATGTCTAACACCTTCTCCCGGATTAACAGAATTCCTTACCTAGGATTTCTAGTTCGCAGACTGTAATAGAGTCAAACTTTCCTCGGTTCGAGATTAATTCGGTGATTTGAGACACCATTATATTCTCAAGTGGCGACTCTGAAACTTTTAAATAACTAATCCCGTTCTGACCATCCTTTAATTGGAAAAACTCTTTTTCATTATACCCTTCGCGGGGTGTAAGCACCGTAAAAAAGAGGTGTGACAGGAACCAAGACTCAGGCCATGCTCTTTCGCTAAAATGTTCAACTACGGTTGGACTAAGACACAGGCTATGTGCCTTCGCCAAAAAGTTCCACTACGGTTGAACCAAGACTCAGGCTATGTGCCTTCGCCAACAAGTTCAACTATTGTTGAACCAAGACTCAGGCCATGCGCCTTCGCCAACAAGATCAACTAAGGTTGAACCAAGACTCAGGCCATACGCCTTCGCCAAAAAGTTCAACTACGGTAGAACCAAGACTCAGGCTATGTGCCTTTGCCAAAAAGTTCAACAATAGTTGAACTGGGAATCAGGATACACGCCTTCGCCAAAAGGTTCAACTACGGTTGAACCAAGACTCAGGCTATGTGCCATCGCCAACAAGTTCAACTATGGTTGAACCAAGACTTAGGCCATGCGCCTTTGCCAACAAGTTCAACTACGGTTGAATCAAGACTCAGGCCATACGCCTTCGCCAAAAAGTTCAACTACGGTAGAACCAAGACTCAGGCTATGTGCCTTCGCCAACAAGTTCAACTATGGTTGAACCATGACTCAGGCCATGTGCCTTCGCCAACAAGTTCAACTACGTTTTAACCAAGACACAGGCCATGCGCCTTTCGCCAACAAGTTCAACTACGGTTGAACCAAGACTCAGGCCATACGCCCTCGCCAAAAAGTTCAACTATGGTAGAACCAAGACTCGGGCTATGTGCCTTTGCCAAAAAGTTCAACAACAGTTGAACTGGGAATCAGGCTACACGCCTTCGCCAAAAAGTTCAACTACGGTTGAACCAAGACTCATGCTATGTGCCTTCTCCAACAAGTTCAACTATGGTTGAACCAAGACTCAGACCATGCGCCTTCGCCAACAAGTTCAACTACGGTTGAACCAAGACTCTGGCCATACGCCTTCGACAAAAAGTTCAACTACAGTAGAACCAAGACTCAAGATATGTGCCTTCGCCAACAAGTTCAACTATGGTTGAACCAAGACTCAGGCCATGCGCCTTCGCCAACAATTTCAACAATTGTTGAACCAAGACTCAGGCCATGCGCCTTCGCCAACAAGTTCAACTACGGTTGAACCAAGACTCAGGCTATGTGCCTTCGCCAACAAGTTCAACTATGGTCGAACCAAGACTCAAGCCATGCACCTTCGCCAACAAGTTTAACTACGGTTTAACCAAGACACAAACCATGCGCCTTCGCCAAAAAGTTCAACTACGGTTGAACCAAGACTCAGGCCATACGCCTTCGCCAAAAAGTTCAATTATGGTAGAACCAAGACTCAGGCTATGTGCCTTCACCAACAAGTTCAACTATGGTTGAACCAAGACTCAGGCCATGCGCCTTCGCCAACAAGTTCAACTATAGTTCAACCAAGACTCAAGCCATGCGCCTTCGCCAACAAGTTCAACTATGGTTGAACCAAGACTAAGGCTATGTGCCTTCGCCAACAAGTTCAACTATGGTTGAACCAAGACTCAGGCCATGCGCCTTCGCCAACAAGTTCAACTATGGTTGAACCAAGACTCAGGCCATGCGCCTTCGCCAACAAGTTCAACTATGGTTGAACCAAGAATCAGGCCATGCGCCTTCGCCAACAAGTTCAACTATGGTTGAACCAAGACTCAGGCTATGTGCCTTCGCCAACAAGTTCAACTATGGTTGAACCAAGACTCAGGCTATGTGCCTTCGCCAACAAGTTCAACTATGGTTGAACCAAGACTCAGGCCATGCGCCTTCGCCATCAAGTTCAACTACGGTTGAACCAAGACTCAGGCCATACGCCTTCGCCAAAAAGTTCAACTACGGTAGAACCAAGACTCAGGCTATGTGCCTTCGCCAACAAGTTCAACTATGGTTGAACCATGACTCAGGCCATGCGCCTTCGCCAACAAGTTCAACTACGATTGAACCAAGACTCAGGCCATGCGCCTTTGCCAAAAAGTTCAACTACGGTAGAACCAAGACTCAGGCTATGTGCCTTTGCCAAAACGTTCAACAACAGTTGAACTGGGAATCAAGATACATGTCTTCTCCAAAAAGTTCAACTACGGTTGAACCATGACTCAGGCCATGCACCTTTGCCAAAACGTTCAACTACGGTTGAACCAAGACTCGGGCTATGTGTTTTTGCCAAAAAGTTCAGCAAAACTTGTACTGGGACTCATGCTATGCGCCTTCGGCAACAAGTTCAACTACGGTTAAACTAACACTCAGGCCATGTGCCTTCGCCAAAAAGTTCAACTACGGTTGAACCAAGACTCAGGCTATGTGCATTCGCCAAAAAGTTCAACTACGGTTGAACCAAGACTCAGGCCATGCGCTTTCACCAGAAAGTTCAACTACGGTTGAACCAAGACTCAGGCAATGTGCCTTCGCCAAAAAGTTCAACTACGGTTGAACCAAGACTCAGGCAATGTGCCTTCGCCAAAAAGTTCAACTACGGTTGAACCATGAATCAGGCTATGTGCCTTCGCCAACAAGTTCAACTATGGTTGAACCAAGACTCAGGCGATGCGCCTTCGCCAAAAACTTCAACTACGGTTGAACCAAGACTCAGGCTATGTGCCATTGCCAAAAAGTTCAACTACGGTTGTACCAAGACTCAGGCCATGCACCTTCGCCAAAAAGATCAACTACGGTTGAGCCAAGACTCAGGCTATGTGCCTTTTTCAGAAAGTTCAACAACAGTTGAACTGGGACTCAGGCTATGCACTTTCGCCAAAAAGTTCAACTATAGTTGAATCAAGACTCAGGCCATGTGCCTTCACCAAAAAGTTCAACTACGACTGAACCAAGATTCAGGCTGTGTGCCTTCGCCAAAAAGGTCAACTACGGTTGAACCAAGACTCAGGCCATGCGCCTTCGCCAAAAATTTCAACTACGGTTGAACCAATACTCAGGCTACGTGCCTTCGCCAAACATTTCAACTACGGTTGTACCAAGACTCGGGCCATGCACCTTCACTAAAAAGTTCAACTACAGTTGAACTAAGACTCAGGCTATGTGCCTTTGCCAAAAAGTTCAACAACAGTTGAACTGGGTCTCGGGCTATGTGCCTTCGCCAAAAAGTTCAACTACAGTTGAACCAAGACTCAGGCCATGCGCCTTCGCCAAAAAGTTCAACTACAGTTGAACCAAGATTCAGGCTATGTGCCTTCGCTAAAAAGTTCAACAACAGTTGAACTGGGACACATGCTATGTGCCTTCGCCAATAAGTTCAACTACGGTTGAACCAAGACTCAGGCCATGCGCCTTCGCCATAAAGTTCAACTACGGTTCAACCAAGACTCAGGCCATACGCCTTCGCCAAAAAGTTCAACTACGGTAGAACCAAGAATCAATCTATATGCCTTCTCCAACAAGTTCAACTACGGTTGAACCAAGACTCAGGCCATGCACCTTCGCCAACAAGTTCAACTATGGTTGAACCAAGACTCAGGCCACGCGCCTGCGCCAACAAGTTCAACTACGGTTGAACCATGACTAAGGCTATGTGCCTTCGCCAATAAGTTCAACTACGGTTGAACCAAGAGTCAGGCCATGCGCCTTCGCTGACAAGCTCAACTACGGTTGAACCAAGACTCAGGCCATATGCATTCGCTAAAAAGTTCAACTACGGTTGAACCAAGACTCAGGCCATACGCCTTCGCCAAAAAGTTCAACTACGGTAGAACCAAGACTCAGGCTATGTGCCTTCGCCAACAAGTTCAACTATGGTTGAACCATGACTCAGTCCATGCGCCTTCGCCAACAAGTTCAACTACGGTTGAACCTAGACTCAGGCCATGCGCCTTTGCCAAAAAGTTCAACTACGATAGAGCCAAGACTCAGGCTTTGTACCTTTGCCAAAACGTTCAACAATAGTTGAACTAGCAATCAGGATGCACTTTCGCCAAAAAGTTCTACTACAGTTGAATCAAGACTCAGGCCATGCGCCTTCACCAAAAAGTTCAAATACGACTGAACCAAGATTCAGGCTATGTGCCTTCGCCAAAAAGTTAAACAACAGTTGAACTGGGACTCAGGCTACGCGCCTTCGCAAAAAAGTTCAACTAGGGTTGAACCAAGACTCAGGTCATGCGCCTTCGCCAAAAATTTCAACTACAATTGAACCAACACTCAGGCTTTGTGCCTTCGCTAAAAATTTCAACTACGATCGTACCAAGACTCAGGCCATGCACCTTCTTTAAAAAGTTCAACTACGGTTGAACTAAGACTCAGGCTATGTGCCTTTGCCAAAAAGTTCAACAACAGTTGAACTGGGACTCGGGCTATGTGCCTTCACAAAAAAGTTCAACTAGAGTTGAACCAAGACTCAGGCCATGCGCCTTCGCTAAAAAGTTCAACTACGGTTGAACCAAGATTCAGGCTATATGCCTTCGCTAAAAAGTTCAACAACAGTTGAACTGGGACACATGCTATGTTCCTTCGCCAACAAGTTCAAGTATGGTTGAACCAAGACTCAGGCCAAGTGCCTTCGCCAAAAAGTTCAACTACGGTTGTACCAAGACTCAGGCTATGTGCCTTCGCCAAAAAGTTCAACAAAGGTTGAACCAAGACTCAGGCTATGTGCCTTCACCAAAAAATTCAACTATGGTTGAACCAAGACTCAGGTCATGCGCTTTCGCCAAAAAGTTCAACTACGGTTGGACCAAGACTCAGGCTATGTGCCTTCACCAAAACGTTTAACCACGGTTAAACCAAGACTCAAGCTATGTGGCTTCACCAACATTTTCAACTATGGTTGCACCAATACTTAGGCCATGCGCCTTCGCCAAAAAGTCAACTATGGTTGTACCAAGACTCAGGCTATGTGCCTTCGCCAAAAATTTCAACAAAGGTTGAACTAAGACTCAGGCTAGGTGCCTTCACCAAAAAGTTCGACTATGGTTGTACCAAGACTCAGGCTTTGTGCCTTTGCAAAAAAGTTCAACTACGGTTGTACCATGACTCAGGCCATGCACCTTCGCCAAAAAGTTCAACTACGGTTGAACAAAGGCTCAGGCTATGTGCCTTTGCCAAAAAGTTTAACAACAGTTGAACTGGGACTCAGGCTATGCGCCTTCGCCAAAAAGTTCAACTACAGTTGAACCAAGATTCAGGCCATACGCCTTCGCCAAAAATTTTAACTACGGTTGAACCAAGACTCAGGCTATATGCCTTCGCCTAAAAGTTCAAGAACAGTTGAACTTGGACTCAGGCTTTGTGTCTTCACCAACAGGTTCAACTATGGTTGAATAAAGACATAGGCCATGTTCCTTCGCGAAAAAAGTTCAACTACGGTTGAACCAATACTTAGGCCATGCGCCTTCGCCAAAACGTTCAACTACGGTTGAACCGAAACTCAGGATAGGTGCCTTCGATAACAAGTTCAACTATTGTTGAACCAAGACTCAGGCCATGCGTCTTCGCCAAAAAGTTCAACTATGGTTGAACTAAGACTCAGGCTTTGTGCCTTCGGGAGAAAGTTCATCTATGGTTGAACCAAGACTCAGGCTATGTGCCTTCACCAAGAAGTTCAACTATGGTTGTACCAAGACTCAGGCTATGTGCCTTCGCCAAAAAGTTCAACTACGGTTGTACCAAGACTCGGGCCAAAAACCTTCACTAAAAAGTTCAACAACAGTTGAACTGGGTCTCGGGCTATGTGCCTTCGCCAAAAAGTTCGACTACAGTTGAACCAAGACTCAGGCCATGCGCCTTCGCCAAAAAGTTCAACTACGGTTGAACCAAGATTCAGGCTATGTGCCTTCGCTAAAAAGTTCAACAACAGTTGAACTGGGACACAGGCTATGTGCCTTCGCCAACAAGTTCAACTACGGTTGAACCAAGACTCAGGCCATACGCCTTCGTCATAAAGTTCAACTACGGTTGAACCAAGACTCAGGCCATACGCCTTCGCCAAAAAGTTCAACTACGTTAGAACCAAGACTCAGTCTATATGCCTTCGCCAACAAGTTCAACTACAGTTGAACCAAGACTTAGGCCATGCACCTTCGCCAACAAGTTCAACTATGGTTGAACCAAGACTCAGGCCACGCGTCTGCGCCAACAAGTTCAACTACGGTTGAACCATGACTCAGGCTATGTGCCTTCGCCAATAAGTTCAACTATGGTTGAACCAAGACTCAGGCCATGCGCCTTCACCAACAAGCTCAACTACGGTTGAACGAAGACTCATGCCACATGCATTCGCCAAAAAGTTCAACTACGATTGAACCAAGACTCAGGCCATACGCCTTCGCCAAAAAGTTCAACTACGGTAGAACCAAGACTCAAGCTATGTGCCTTCGCCAACAAATTCAACTATGGTTGAACCATGACTCAGGCCATGCGCCTTCGCCAACAAGTTCAACTACGGTTGAACCTAGACTCAGGCCATGCGCCTTTGCTAAAAAGTTCAACCACAATAGAACCAAAACTCAGGCTTTGTGCCTTTGCCAAAACGTTCAACAATAGTTGAACTGGGAATCAGGATGCACGCCTTCGCCAAAAAGTTCAACTATGGTTGAACCAAGACTCAGGCCATGCGCCTTCGTGAAAACGTTCAACTATGGTTGAACCAAGACTCGTGCTATGTGTCTTTACCAAAAAGTTCAGCAAAAGTTGTACTGGGACTCAGGCTATGTGCCTTCGGCAACAAGTTCAACTACGGTTGAACCAAGACTCAGGACATGTGCCTTCGCAAAAAAAGTTCAACTACGGTTGAACCAATACATAGGGCATGCGCCTTCGCCAAAACGTTCAACTACGGTTGAACCGAAACTCAGGATAGGTGCCTTCGATAACAAGTTCAACTATTGTTGAACCAAGACTCAGGCCATGCGTCTTCGCCAAAAAGTTCAACTACGGTTGAACCGAAACTCAGGATAGGTGCCTTCGATAACAAGTTCAACTATTGTTGAACCAAGACTCAGGCCATGCGTCTTCGCCAAAAAGTTCAACTACGGTTGAACTAAGACTCAGGCTTTGTGCCTTCGCGAGAAAGTTCAACTACGGTCGAACCAAGACTCAGGCTATGTGCCTTCACCAAGAAGTTCAACTATGGTTGTACCAAGACTCAGGCTTTGTGCCTTTGCCAAAAAGTTCAACTACGGTTGTACCACGACTCAGGCCATGCACCTTTGCCAAAAAGTTCAACTATGGTTGAACCAAGACTCAGGCTATGTGCCTTTGCCAAAAAGTTCAACAACAGTTGAACTGGGACTCAGGCTATGCGCCTTCGCAAGAAAGTTCTACTACAGTTGAACCAAGATTCAGGCCATACGCCTTCGCCAAAAAATTCAACTACGGTTGAACCAAGACTCAGGTTGTGTGCCTTCGCCTAAAAGTTCAAGAATAGTTGAACTGGGACTCGGGCTATGTGCCTTCGCCAACAAGTTTAACTATGGTTGAACCAAGACATAGGCCATGCGGCTTCGCCAAAAAAGTTAAACTACGGTTAAACCAAGACTCAAGTTATGTGCCTTCGCCAAAAAGTTGAACTACAGTTGAACCAAGACTCAAGCTATGTGCCTTTGCCAAAAAATTCAACTACGGCTGAACCAAGACTCAAGCCATGCGCTTTCGCTAAAAAGTTCAACTACGGTTGAACCAAGACTCAGGCTGTGTGCCTTTGCCAAAACATTCAACTACGGTTGAACCAAGACTCAGGCTTTGTGCCTTCGCCAACAAGTTCAACTATGGTTTAACCAAGACTCAGGCCATGCGCCTTTGCCAACAAGTTCAACTACGGTTGAACCAAGACTCAGGCCATGCGCCTTTGCCAACAAGTTCAACTACGGTTGAACCAAGACTCAGGCCATGCGCCTTCGCCAAAAAGTTCAACTACGGTAGAACCAAGACGCAAGCCATGCTCCTTTGCCAAAACGTTCAACTATGGTTGAACCAAGACTCAGGCTATGTGTCTTTGCCAAAACATTCAACAAATGTTGAACTGGGACTCAGGCTATGTGCCTTCGCCAACAAGTTCAACTATGTTGAACCAAAACTCAGGCCATGCGCCTTCGCCAAAAAGTTCAACTACGATTGAACCAAGACTCAGGCAATGTGCCTTCACCAAAAAGTTCAACTACGGTTGAACCAAGACTCAGGCTATGTTCCTTCACCAAAAAGTTCAACTTCAGTTGAATCAAGACTCAGGCCATGTACTTTCGCCAAAAAGTTCAACTACGGTTGAACCAAGACACAGGCAATGTGCCTTCGCCAAAAAGTTCAACTTCGGTTGAACCAAGACTCAGGCTATGTGCCTTCGCCAACAAGTTCAACTATGGTTAAACCAAGACTCAGGCCATGCGCCTTCGCCAAAAAGTTCAACTACGGTTAAACCAAGACTCAGGATATGTGCCTTCGCCAAAAATATCAACTACGATTGTACCAAGACTCAGGCCATGCACCTTCGCCAAAAATGTCATCTACTGTTGAACCAATACACAGGCTATGTGCCTTTGCCAAAAAGTTCAACAACAGGTGAACTGGGACTCGGGCTATGCGCCTTCGCCAAAAAGTTCAACTACAATTGAACCAAGACTCAGGCCATGCTCCTTCACCAAAAAGTCCAACTACGGTTGAACCAAGATTCAGGCTATGCGCCTTCGCCAAAGTTCAACAACAGTTGAACTGGGACTTAGGCTATGTGCCTTCGCCAACAACTTCAACTATGGTTGAACCATGAATTAGGCCTAGCGCCTTCGTCAAAAAGTTCAACTACGGTTGTACCGAGACTCAGGATATGTGCTTTTGCCAAAAACTTCAACTAAGGTTGAACCAAGACTGAGGTTATGTGCCTTCGTCAAAAAAATCAACTATGGTTGATCCAAGACTTAGGCCATGCGCCTTCGCCAAAAAGTTCAACTACGGCTGTACTAAGACTCGGGCTATGTGCCTTCGCAAAAAAGTTCAACTACGGTTGAACCAAGACACAGGCCATGCGCCTTCGCGAAAATGTTCAACTACGGTTGAACCAACACTTAGGCTTTGTGCCTTCACCAAAAAGTTCAACTACGGTTTTACCAAGACTCAGGCCATGCACCTTCGCCAAAAAGTTCAACTACGGTTGAACCAAGACTCAGGCTATGAGCCTTTGCCAAAAAGTTCAACAACAGTTGATCTAGGACTCGGGCTATGCGCCTTCACCAAAAAGTTCAACTACAGTTGAACCAAAACTCAGGCCATGCGCCTTTGCCAAAAAGTTCAACTAAGGTTGAACCCAGATTCAGGCTATGTGCCTTCCCCAAAAATTTCAACAACAGTTGAACTGGGACTCAGGCTATGTGCCTTCGCCAACAAGTTCAACTATGGTTGAACCACGACTTAGGCCAAGCGCCTTCGCCAAAAAGTTCAACTACGGTTGTACCAAGACTCAGGCTATGTTCCTTGGCCAAAAAGTTCAACTACGGTTGTACCAAGACTCAGGCTATGTTCCTTGGCCAAAAAGTTCAACTACGGTTGTACCAAGACTCAGGCTATGTTCCTTGGCCAAAAAGTTCAACTACGGTTGTACCAAGACTCAGGCTATGTTCCTTGGCCAAAAAGTTCAACTACGGTTGTACCAAGACTCAGGCTATGTTCCTTGGCCAAAAAGTTCAACTACGGTTGTACCAAGACTCAGGCTATGTGCCTTCGCCAACAAGTTCAACTATGGTTGAAGCGCGACTTAGGCCAAGCGCCTTCGCCAAAAAGTTCAACTACGGTTGTACCAAGACTCAGGCTATGTGTTTTTGCCAAAAACTTCAACTACGGTTGAACCAAGACTCAGGCTATGTTCCTTGGCCAAAAAGTTCAACTTCAGTTAAATCAAGACTCAAGCCATGTACTTTCGCCAAAAATTTCAACTACGGTTGAACCAAGAGACAGGCAATGTGCCTTCGCCAAAAAGTTCAACTGCGGTTGAACCAAGACTCAGGCTATATGCCTTCGCCAACAAGTTCAATTATGGTTGAACCCAGACTTAGGCCATGCGTCTTCGCCAAAAAGTTCAACTACGGCTGTACCAAGACTCAAGATATGTGCCTTTGCCAAAAAGTTCAACAAAGGTTGAACCAAGACTTAGGCTTTGTGCCTTCGCCAAAAAATTCAACTATGGTTGAACCAAGACTAAGGCCATGCGCTTTCGCCAAAAAGTTCAACTACGGTTGAACCAAGACTCAGGCTATGTGCCTTCGATGAAACGTTTAACTACGGTTGAACCAAGACTCAAGCTATGTGCCTTCGACAACATGTTCAATTGTTGTTGAACCAAGACTTAGGCAATGCGCCTTCGCCAAAAAGTTCAACTATGGTTGTACCAAGACTCAGGCTAAGTGCCTTCGATGAAACGTTTAACTACGGTTGAACCAAGACTAAGGCCATGCGCTTTCGCCAAAAAGTTCAACTATGGTTGTACCAAGACTCAGGCTAAGTGCCTTCGATGAAACGTTTAACTACGGTTGAACCAAGACTAAGGCCATGCGCTTTCGCCAAAAAGTTCAACTATGGTTGTACCAAGACTCAGGCTAAGTGCCTTCGATGAAACGTTTAACTACGGTTGAACCAAGACTAAGGCCATGCGCTTTCGCCAAAAAGTTCAACTATGGTTGTACCAAGACTCAGGCTAAGTGCCTTCGATGAAACGTTTAACTACGGTTGAACCAAGACTAAGGCCATGCGCTTTCGCCAAAAAGTTCAACTATGGTTGTACCAAGACTCAGGCTAAGTGCCTTCGATGAAACGTTTAACTACGGTTGAACCAAGACTAAGGCCATGCGCTTTCGCCAAAAAGTTCAACTATGGTTGTACCAAGACTCAGGCTAAGTGCCTTCGATGAAACGTTTAACTACGGTTGAACCAAGACTAAGGCCATGCGCTTTCGCCAAAAAGTTCAACTATGGTTGTACCAAGACTCAGGCTAAGTGCCTTCGATGAAACGTTTAACTACGGTTGAACCAAGACTAAGGCCATGCGCTTTCGCCAAAAAGTTCAACTATGGTTGTACCAAGACTCAGGCTAAGTGCCTTCGATGAAACGTTTAACTACGGTTGAACCAAGACTAAGGCCATGCGCTTTCGCCAAAAAGTTCAACTATGGTTGTACCAAGACTCAGGCTAAGTGCCTTCGATGAAACGTTTAACTACGGTTGAACCAAGACTAAGGCCATGCGCTTTCGCCAAAAAGTTCAACTATGGTTGTACCAAGACTCAGGCTATGTTCCTTCGCCAAAAAGTTCAACAAAGGTCGAACCAAGACTCCGGCTATGTGCCTTCGCCAAAAAATTCAACTATGGTGGAATCAAGACTCTGGCGATCCGCTTTCGCCAAAAAATTCAACTCCGGTTGAACCAAGACTCAGGGTATGCGCCTTTCCCAAAAAGTTCAACAACAGTTGAACTGGGACTCGGACTATGCGCCTTCACCAAAAAGTTCAACTACAGTTGAACCAAGACTCAGGACATGCGCCTTCACCAAAAAGTTCAACTACGGTTGAACCAAGATTCAGGCTATGTGCCTTCGCCAAAGTTCAACAAAAGTTGAACTGGGTCTCAGGCTACGCGCCTTCTCAAAAAATTTCAACTACGGTTGAACCAAGATTCAGGCCATACGCCTTCGCCAAAAATTTCAACTACGGTTGAGCCAATACTCAGGCTATATGCCTTCACCAAAAAGTTCAACTACGGTTGTACCAAGACTCAAGCCATGCACCTTCGCCAAAAAGTTCAACTACGGTTGAACCAAGACTCATGCTATGTGCCTTTGCCAAAACGTTCAACAACAGTTGAACTGGTACTCGTGCTATGTGTCATCGCCAAAAAGTTCAACTACAGTTGAACCAAGACTTAGGCCATGCACCTTCGCCAAAAAGTTCAACTACGGCTGTACCAAGACTCGGGCTATGTGCCTTCGCAAAAAAGTTCAACTACGGTTGAACCAAGACACAGGCCATGTGCCTTCGCGAAAAATTTCAACTACGGTTGAACCAACACTTAGGCTATGTGTGTGAGCACGTGATTTTTTGCTCTCACAACAACTACTCCCAAAAATTATTAAAAAATAGTTTTGTAGCGCTTTTGATTTTGTGGAGTATGTGTTATATTTTGTAGGTGTGTGTTTATTTGTGCACTGATTAAAAATACAAAAAAATACGTGTTATTTGTGCGGTCGTAAAAAACTTTCATTAATCATAAAATGGTTAAAAAGAAAATTACAAAAATATACTGTTTTGTGCTTTGCCATTAGGATTCTATGTGTAATTTGTGTTAAATGGTTTGAGTGTTAATTAATAGGCGTGTAATTTTATTCCTCTCAATGTGTCTAAAATGGCATTAATTCGAGTGTGGCTAGCTAAGA
>MU763586.1:37271-79377 GCA_026770625.1 Nicotiana glauca | reverse complement strand
CTCATTTTTTTAATAAAATATTTTTTTTTTTGTAAAAATATATTTGTAAAAACTAAAAATATTTTGTTGAAAATAATTTCTTCAGTTCTTAAAAAATTAAATTATTTTGTTAAAAAATAATTTTTTTCTGTTTTTACAACAAAAAATAAATAGTTTTTATAAATTTATTTTTCTAGTTTTTCCAGTTTTTACAAAAAAAATCTTTAAAAAAACTGAAAAATGAAGAAAAAAAATATTTTTCAAAAGCGAAAATAATTTTTTGAAAATATTTTATTTAGTGTTTAAAAAACAAAAATATTTTGTTAAAAACTAAAAATGTTCTAATTCCTCTGTTTTTACATTTTTTTTCACTTTTTACAAAAAAAAATATTTTGTTAAAAAAACGATTTTTGTAATTTTTTTAAAGTTTCACAAAAAGAAATTTCTTTTTCTTTTGGAAATGTTCTAATTTCTTTTTGTAAAACTTTAAAAAAATTACAAAAATTATTTTTTTAACAAAATATTTTTTTTGTAAAAAATGAAAAAAATGTAAAAACAGAGAATTAGAACATTTTCAGTTTTTAAAAAAATATTTTTGTTTTTTAAAAACTAAATAAAATATTTTCAATAAATTATTTTCGCTTTTGAAAAATATTTTTTTTCTTCATTCTTTAATTTTTTTAAAGATTTTTTTTGTAAAAACTGAAAAAATAAATTTGTAAATACTGTTTTTTTGTTGTAAAAACAGGAAAAAAAAATTCGTTTTTTAACAAAATATTTTCGTTTTTTAAGAACTGAAGAAATTATTTTCAACAAATAATTTTTAGTTTTTACAAAAAAAAATTTTGTTAAAAAAATAAGGGTTATATATAGACCTTATCGTAAAGTCTAGGGGGTGTCCGGGCCAATAATGTAACGCCAAGATTGGATATGGGCCAAACTTTTAACGAGTGTTATATATATACCTTATCGTAAAGTTGAGGGTATTTGGACCTTTTCCGTTTTTTTTATTTTTTTCCCATAATATTCCAAATTAATTATTACATAATTTTAAAATACTATAGTAATATTACTTGTCTAATACAGATACAAGACATTCAATAATAGGTTTTCTCACTTTCGGGACATTCACTCATAAGTCCATAGCCGCCGCCTCTCCATTTCATCTCCGGCGCCGTCAGGTAAGAATCTCTTCTTCTATTCATCTTTTATGATTAAATTTGCTTATTTATTAAATCCATTGCTCATTAGTTTGAAATTCATTCAGAATGCCTGAAAACAAGCCCGTAATTGGACTTTCATGGGAACCAAAGTTACCTCAATTATCATTTGGTACCAAAAAGAGCAGCTCCAATAAGGAGGCTGAGACCAGTGCAGTATATAGACCTAGTTCTGAACTTATTGACGGCTTATTTGTTCCGCCTAATGATCCCAAAAAGGTGAACAAATTCCTACGAAAACAAGTCAAGGATACTGCTGGCAAAAATTGGTATAACTCAAATTTTAGTTCCTCAAATTTCTGTAGTTACTATAAAATATTTGTTCCTTTTTACAAAAAATATTGATTGGTTGTGAAATTTTTAATTAGGTTTGATATGCCTGCACAAACAATTACTCCGGAGCTGAAAAGAGATCTCCAGCTTTTAAAGGTGATTCTTTTAATGACAAAGTCTCGCTTCTTTATTTGTATGTTTTATTGCTCAACAAAAGGTGATGTTTTATGTTAGTTGTGAACTTTATAGATATGTATGAATGGAGAATTTATGTTCATTTAGAAGCTAAATGTCATTGTATGACTTTTGTTGTGCTTTTGAAGCACCTTCTTGGTACTCATTTTAATTATATTACTTTACTTTATCGAAAGAAATGTTCTTTGAGAAGCTAAATGGAGTGATTAGCACTTCGTGTGAAAGATTATGACGTGGGTAACCTTTTCTTTACGTCTTTGTTAAAGAATAGTGAGGGGGCGAGTTTTTTCATTGTTCCTTGAGCCGAGGGGCTATCGGAAACAACCTCTCTACCTTCACAAGGTAGGGGCAAGGTCAGCGTACACATTATCCTGAAAGAATGCAACTCTCCACTCTCTAGATTTGTGTTCCATATTAACTAATTTTTGTGGTCTTAAAAGGGTAAAATGGTTGTCTCCTGTAACAAATTCCCAACAAGATTAGACTAAAGAGGCATATTAATGACATCTCTGATTCATTTGTTATGTCCCGTCACACACGACATAAATAGACAAAAATGTTATATTCCATCTAGTGTATATAAGTTTTATGTTCTCCAACACAGTACGATAATCCTAGTTCTACCTGTAATTTTTTCTTGGATTCTGTCAACAAGCAGTGAATTTATTGATAATCCTGAGTGTGCCATACCTGGACTTATCAAGATTCAATCATGCATAGTGGCCACTTTTTCCTATGATGTATTGCCAAGTTTTTTCATTTTTATGCCTCGTATAATTGCAGTAATTTCTCTTACGACTAAGTTCTCAATTCTGAAAAGTCTGATTGCTTCAGTTAAGGGGTGCCATGGATCCTAAAAGGCATTACAAGAAGAGTGATTTGAAGTCAAAAGCACTACCTAAATATTTCCAGGCAAGTCTATTACGTCATAAACTATTTATATATCATGCATTCACTTTTATCAACATCTTATTTTCCTGTTGGCAAAAGGCAAGACTTTGATGGCTTGAAATTTGAGCAGGTCGGCACAGTAATAGAGCCAGCATCAGAATACTACTCAAGCAGACTGACTAAGAAGGAGAGAAGGACGACAATTACTGATGAGCTACTTTCCGACCGCAAACTTGGGTTGTATAGGTAAGTCATGAACATAAATAAAAGTAAAGGATCTATGCAACTACTTTAGCAGGTCTGTTCTATAGAACTCTAGCAGTATTGTTTTGAGCTAGAGATTTATGTGTTTAACTTTAATCAGGTTTGAATGAATGAATTTGCCTGCCTCTTCTGAAAATAGCAGTGTTGGCTAGTGATAAAGGATCCCTTTCTCAGTAGTTTAACCATTCAAGCTTCTCTAGCTTTTGCTTAATTGTCAAGTTCAGCTCAATGAATTTCATTTCACAGAAGTAAAAAATTGAACTTGCTAAAGGATGTTCATGAATACTAAAACATTTTCAATTCTTGTGTCGGGCAGCAGGTATGCTTGCTTTAGATGGATAATGGGGTTGTATTGATCGGGGTTATGGTGAAAGGGGACCGGACTGAATTTGAAGTTAACCTTCAGACAGTGAGGGAGCTGATATCTTAACATTAGAATACTCAGAGAATAAGGATCTTCTTTTACTATTGATCTATTTTTCTATCATTTCACCTTCAAAGCTCGTTGATTCTTTATCACCATACTAAGATATGTGGAGCATGATGATTATAAAGATTCTGAGCTTTGTCCGCAGGCTCTCAAGCCTCCTTTTTTGTGATTTCGTTTGAATTAGGAAAATATTCAAACTAATCTTAGATCTAAGCTTGAGAACAAAGAACTGTAGTCGTAAATGTTAGATTGGAGTTAATTTTATGCATTTTATCTTTTTTGCCTGCTTGCATTGAATATGCTCATTCTCTCATGGGTCATTGACTTGTTATTAACAAGAAATCGGGAAAACATAGTTTGCCTATCTACAGTCCAGAGTTATATTAATGATACATGCATGGGCAAAAGCTGTATACCTCACTTGTATTTTCTTACTATGAGGAAAGTATTGTCTCGTATCATGCTTTGTTCTGCTTACTATGTTCCTCTGACCCATGTATGCTACACAGAAAACGCAAGGTTCGCGAGATTGAAGAACATAACCGGCCAGGTGGAGTTGACAAGTGGAAGATTAGAGGTTCACAGTCATGGAAGCGGGCAAAGCAAAGAAGGCATTGAAGCTTGCAGAGTGTTTAAAAAGCTGTGGTTCCCATTTTTCCCTGTCTGGCCAATTGAGGAGGTTAGAAATCTGTTATGAGGTGTACGTGACGTGACGTTCAGGAAAACTCTCCAGATGACATGATAGGGAAGGTTTGGCAGAACTCTTGACATCGCTGATGCCATAATTACAGCAGCATACTTGTAATACAAGTTTTTAGCACTCTAATTGAAATTGTCATCAAATTTGAATTGTCTTTCCGATAATGTTCATATATACTATTGCCTTCAAAAGGGGTTGTGACCACTAACTCAACAGTCTACTTTTATTGTTCCTGGTATCAAAACATCAGAATGTTCTGCATTGTGAAGTGATGTTTTGAGATGCTACATATTTTTCACAACCATTAGGTCGGATTTTTGGTTATCCAAAGAAAACTGCAGCAGTTGTTAATGAGGTTAGCATTTGGTATAATCAAATTGTTCATTGGCAAACTAGCAGATAATCATCCTCATAGGATCGTCAGTTAGCTAAGACATCATTTGCACCGTGAAGAATTTATTATGATTTGTGTGTGAATTCAAGAACAATTTGGTTTTTGTTATTGTTTTATCTTTTCTTGAGCTCAGGGTTTATCTGAAACATCCTCTCTACCTTTAAGGTAGGGATAACGTCTGCGTACACACACTAGCCTCCCAAGATTTCACTTATGGGATTATATTGGGTTTGTTGTTGTTATTGTTTCAGAATGTTTTGTTCTATTGTTGGAAGACATTTTGCCGTTGCTCTTTGTTAATTCATATAAACGACTACTTAAAACATTTAGATACCTTTCAAATACTCGGTGGAGAAGCGGACTAATGTCTTGATACAAACTTTGCAATTTCCTACATCTTTAAACCAATTTTTCACAACACTAGTCGATACTAATGAAAATCATTAAACTTGTCTTACGCCCTCATTTGAAATCCTATTCTTACGTTAATCGTGTGTTACGCCATAGATGCCCTAATGCCATGATGGTATCCGGAGCAAGTTTGTGCACACCTGACGTGTTTTGCCTTTATTGGAACTTGAACTTGATATCTCATTGTTTTCCTCTCACTTCATCGACCATTAGGCCATATTCTTTTGCGCGACGCCAACTTGTGCTCAAGATCCTATGTTCATATTTATGTTGGAATACTTGGATGTTTCCCTTTCAGCAACCATTTTTAGAATTTGATGTTCATAATTAGCCACCCCACTAATACAATATGGAGTATCGTCCAATCCCCACACATCAAATTCATCCTCGTACTAAACATAACTGTGACATAATCAGTAAAAAGAATCTTGGCAATGGTGGAAAACCCGAAGTTTCAAACAACGTAGTTTCAGCTTTCTTTCATCCGCTTTGCTTATAGGATACTCAAGACATCATTAACAAACTAAGTTCCCGCTAAGCGCGGGGTACGGGAAAGGTCGCGCCACATGGGTCAAAACATCAATAACAAACATCAATAACAATCCATGAAAAGAATAGGCAAAGCTACTTCTATTAGTGCATTTATAAATTTATACACATTCAATCGACCAGGGAAAAGCAAGGGAAATCGTAGTATGTCCGCTGATTTCCCAAATAACTACTACTCGTAGTACAATATCATCTTCAACTCAACAAAACAAATCTTAATCGTTATCATTTCATGCAGTAGTGGCTGCGGGAAAGGAGAGAATTCACACGTTTGATGTTTCACTAGGTGCAGATCGAGCATGCAACAGAGGTTGAAGCGCTTTTACCACAATGCTCATATTTGGCCGAAAATCAGCTTCATATTGCACACACAAAGCAGCAACAGCGGCCATCTGTTTTACCATGAAGATTTGAGTAGGAGTTGATGAGAATCAAGAAGACGTGAAAAATAGAACAAATTTTTTTTTCCATCTTCTCCTGAATTAGATGCTGATTTTCATTTTTAATCAACATAACTTTGTAGAAGAGGTAGAATAACAGCTGCAGTTAGTCAAGAAATTTCTGCCTCTAGTGACATACCTTTGCAACTGCTTTAGGAGGGTATTCTGTACCCAGTCTAGCGTCAACACATTGCTTCACTTTATCTTCACTAAGTCTTGGTGTTGCCTGATAATAAATGGTATGAATCGTCAAATTTGCAGATCAAAAGAAATTCAAATAAAGAATGGTGCATCAGATATAGTAATGCCAGTATCTTTAAGGCTATACCCATGTCACAAGACTCTGTTGGCCACGTGGCAATGTATGATCAACAGGTTTACGGCCAGTGAGGAGTTCAAGAAGTACAACACCAAAGCTGTAAACATCACTCTTTGAACTCAGCTGACCAGTCATTGCATATCTGCAACACAAGGAGGTAAGTCCAATCAGCATAAAAATGAATGACCTTTGGGCCTAGTACTTATGAAACATGAGCTAAAATTCCTTTATTTAGTTAATTAACCGAGTTCATAGCATATTTGTATTACACATTAAGAACTGGACTCACTCAGGAGCATGATAACCAAAGGTTCCAAGAACACGTGTAGAGTGAAGACGTGCTGCCATATCAGGAGCTTGATTTGATAAGTCAAAATCCGCAATTTTAGCAACATCATCATCAAAGAGTAAAACATTGCTAGACTTAATATCACGATGGATGATATGCGGCTGTGCTTTTTCATGCAAGTACTCTAGCCCTTTTGCAGCCCCAACAGCAATTTTAACCCGTTGTGCCCATGACAATACTGGACCTGGCTGTGCACCTTTCACACCTTTTCGTCCTGCAACCACAGAAAGAAATAGTTATTTGAATTTGTCGGTTTGATTAACAACCTGTCAGTTTAGTCATATTAATCATATATAGTCCAGGTAATTAAGGAGGCTGTTACAATAAATGTCCTAAAAATAGGCAGTCAAAATTGTTTTCAGCATTAGCCATGAGACAAACAGACACATTAACTTCGCAGAGACAAAACCACCACAATCAAAAGTTGTTCCAAAAGGTTAAAAAAAAATGAGTATCATCAGCCATACATAAAGAAGAAGAAGAAGAAGAAGAAGAAGAAGAAGAAGACACATAGCCAAAAGGTCCCAAATGATACAGGAATATATGCTGCCAGAAAAAGCAACGTATAGGTTGTCTCCATGTGACCTATACATCACGGGTTAGCGCCATAAAATCAGCCATTGATGCTTGTGTCAGGGGAAGCTGCCCACATTACACCCCCTTTGGGTGCTGCCCTTCCAGCGACCCTGCTTTCAAGCAGGGCTGCCCTTTTAAAAAGAAACAAGGCATGTAATGATTTTGCTCTGTTCAACAGAGATACAAACGTTCCATCAGCAAATGACTACAATTTCTTTTAAAAAGCAAAGGCAGTGGATAGAAGATTTATTTGTTTGAAGTGGAAATGGGTGGGTAAATCACATCACGACCCTGAGCAGTTTTCATGAATTAGATTTTACGTAGATAATGATTCATTTTCAAACTAGTAGAAGTTTGAAAATGGCAGTGGCTGAAATTAACACAAAGAAAAGGTGGGTTAGATTGGATTTTGAAGAATAATAAGGGCATTGTGAAGACCGAGATCAAATTCCACTCATCTCTCTCTCTCTCTCTCTCTCTCTCTCTCTCTCTCTCTCTCTCTCTCTCTCTCTCTCTCTCTCTCAAGTAAGCCACTTCAAGCTTCCTGCCTCTCACACTTTCCTTGATTGTCTCTCCTTCTGATCTCTGACCAATAAAGTGGGCCAAGCCCAATAACCTTTGTGGCAGACAATCTTTTCAAGTTTGGACTATCAAAACTATACTACTATAAGGGGAATGGAAGGACCAAAAAGAAAAAAGAAGCAAGGACCTTTTTCTTTGATAGCAATGACATTCTAGCTTCAGGTATCCCTTGTACCCTGTATCTCAACTCAATGCACACGTCCAATTTTTGATGTCCCAAAATGTTTTAATACAATCTTGCAAATTATTATATTGGACAGAATTTTACGTTGAAAACCAATTTATCAAGATATGGGTCCAATTAAGGCAAGCATAAGCTCAACCCTTTTCTCATTGAGCCACGATTGATAGCAGCTCGACCTGTGGAACTTAAAACTTACTATGTAGACATTTTTCCATTTTAACTAACTTATCATTTTCTGAAGTCCTATGACTAAAAAGTAGAGTGTAGAATTAACTTTCACTGTCTGCATAGTCAAACTATGCAATAAATGGAACTTATGATGGAATATGATTTAGTGAGAGGACAAAAGAACGAAAAGTATATGCAACAGCAAAAAGCAAATAATAAAATCTGAAAGTAAGAAGGAAAACCTTAAGGGTTCTTTAGCACAGTATATGAGGAAGTCTTGCGCCAAGCTTACTCTTGATTAGAGGAACTTTAAATAACACTTTCACACATGTCAGGGAAAAGCAAGGCAAGGTACTTCTGAAAGGGGGATAAAGCTGGGGAGGAGCTTTGATCACTTCTTGAGGGTTGACAGTGAAGTCATGAAGTAGTGAAAATGGGTGCTATGTGCACGACCTAGTTGGATTTGGAAATTGCATTCATTTCCAAATTTCCAAACACAACCTATCACAAATGGTCATGAGATTCCATTTGAATTTGACCAATCAATATAATCCACCAAAACCACAAAGAGTTATTAACAAATCAACCAGTTTGAGTTCCATTTGAGAAGCAGAGAATAGCTCTACAATGGCTTATAGTAAACTAACCATGAAGGATGTCATGAAGAGATCCATTTGGGGCATACTCATAGGCCAACACACGAAGACCGCCGTCCACAGAATAACCGAGTAATTCAACCACATTGTCATGTTTTAATCTTGACACCATAGAAACCTGCAAAGATTTACAATCATATCCAAGCAAGGGTGAGAAATTTATGTATAATATACGTTGGTCAAAGTAGGACAATCCAATTGACCTGACCTGCGCCAAAAATTCTCGATCAGGCTGCTTACTCGAGTCTAACTTTTTAATGGCTGCAGCCCGCCCACTTTTCAGGACACCATGGTATACCCTTCCATATGATCCCTCACCTATCAAGGCTTTTGTACCAAAGTTGTCTGTGATGTCCTTTAACTCATCAACAGCTATAGAAGGAACAGCAATGGGCTGGATGTTAACAGTCTGTGTCTCCTTCTGCGCACTTTCTGTTGCACGCTGCCCTGCATTGTAGCCTAAAAGATTTTTCTCCGTTAGTGAGGAACGTAAACAAGAAATATTACCAATAAAAGATAAAACTGAAAACACCCAGTAAACTGAAGCAGGATACTATCCAAAAGAAAGCCTTTACATAGGATAGGGGCAAAGCCAAAGCAATGAACCAAAGACTACAATTTTTAACTGACTAGTTATCAGTTTCCTATGGTTTAATTGAAAGATTGAGGTGACAAACATGCTAGCACAGTACGCATCTCTTCCATACTGTGTCATCACAAAGACACTAAATACAAACATCATGATCTTTGAGCTTCCAATATGCTGAAACTAATTTATTTATAAACCTGCTGTGGAGATTATATTATTCTTCCCAACTCAATGGACAATAGATCATATCTCAGTGCCCACTGGTTAACGTTGAGCTTCAATCTTAGAGATACTTTAGAGTAAAAACACTAGCCGCCCGCCCCTCCCTTACAGCCAAACTTATCATTCCCCATAGTTTATGATGTTACTAAAAGAAAACAGTACAAGGAGGAATTAACCTGCTGAATTGTTGGTCATGAATGGTCCATGATCAGCAGCTTTGTGCATGTCATCATCATCACAACAACCGAAGCAGCCCATAGTTTTCCTTCTTCCTATACCCTTGAGCTATTCTGGAAAATACTAGTCAAAAAGTTAATAAAGTTATATAAGGTGTCTCTAGAGCCAGAAACAGGACTCTCAATCAGTGCTATAACACAAAGTCCAAAGGTTTCTAAAACACCGCAAGTCCTTTGCCCTCTCCACAAATCAAAAATGTTCACCCAATGTTCATCGATAATATCAAACAGGCTAGGTGAAAGATCAATTTTTTTATTTTATTTTTTGATCACCGAGAAATCCGTCTGGGGCCGATCCTTTGGACCAACCGCAGCCTTCGAAACTCGGTGGATAATGGGCCTGCCCCTATACCCTTCTCCACTTAAATACCAGGCTTTGCTTTGCATGGTGTGGGGGCTTGAACCTGTGACCTAAGATACAAATCCACCACCCTTTGCCACTTGAGCTAGGCCCTGGGGGCGCTAGGTGAAAGATCAATAACAAGATTAAAATGTTATCTTATGCTTCTACTGACGTATAATGAATATTTGTATGGCACTCATGGAAAAATGCAGAATCTGTGCACATCAACATATCATAGAGAAAAAGCCAACGTCATAGGCTAACCAAGATGGAAATTGATATTTTAATGTATAAACCTACACAAATTACACTTGCATGATATGGTCTCCCTGTAATAACCTACGAATATGCATTTTAGTGGATATATGACAACAAATATGGTAAAATGATTAGGATATACATCATATGAACCTAGATTATTAAAGAGTTGCCATCAAGAGAAGCAACAACTCTTTCCTTAACATCCCCATTTCTCATTCTCCCATGCTTATATTTCTTTCTCTGCGTTCTAGAGAAAATGTCACCATATCATAGGATTTACAAATTATTTTCTGGAATTGTCATGCTCAATTTAGAGGCAGATTTAGGGTCTGAACTTTATGTGTTCTGGATTCTAGGACAGCAACCTCAAGTCTAGTACTGGGATCTGATTAAATGAATTTCTTAACATATATACAAGGTTTGAGCCAAAACTACTAGGTTCGAACCCATACCTTATAGCCTACATCCTCCCCCGATACTCATAATTGAAACTAATCAAAATAGCAGGCTTTTGGTATCTTCACCTTTATAAGATACAAAAGGGAAGTCACTTTATTAGCATAAATGCATCCCGAAAGACAACTGCTTTGAACCCTCATTTTAGATATTCAAACAAAGAAACACAGTAGAAAGGGAAAAAAGCATTATCAAATTGCTTTTCATTTCCATAAAGACTTTTTCTTCCTCTTGTTTGCAATAAATTTTCTTAGAGTAGAAAATTAAATGCAATTAACAACAACAACAACCACCCAGTATAATCCCACTTAGTGAGGTCTGGGGAAGGTAGTGTGTACGCAGACCTTACCCCTACCCTGAGGTAGAGAGATTGTTTCCAAATAGACCCCCGACATCCTTCCCTCCAAGAACTTCCCACCTTGCTCTTGGGGAGACTCGAACTCACAACCTCTTGGTTGAAAGTGAAGGTTGTTTACCATCAGAGCAACCCCTCTTGTCTAAGGAAATTAAATGCAATCACAATACAAATATGAAGAAACATAATTTTATTGATAATAATTGTGGGTACAATTCTGTTTCTCCCTTGATTCTTCTCTCATGATTATCCCCGTGATTCGAGGGCTAAAATAGCGTGTTTCTCGAACGTAGGATGATGCAAACCTTCATGGGATGTATTTGACCTCCATGAAATTATGTTTATCCGGCCGCATCATGATCTCTTTGTGAATATCCCATGAGTTTATGGGATTTTCGAGATGATCTCCATTTTTTGAGATGCCTTTTTAAGAGAATACGTTACCCTTTTTATAGGAATGACCTAAGGTTAGGATAGAGTAGCCTCCAATGCTGGGTTTTAGTAGAGTAGCCTCCAAGCAATACTGACAGACTACTAGAATTCCAAGAGGTCTTGTAGTATCTTGAATTTAGGATTTAGCTTGATCCATTAAAATTTAGATGACTACAAATGCCCCCTACTTCAAGGTTTGTCCCGACCACAACGGAAATTTTGGAAGGTTGTAGTTTCGATTTGCAGGAGTAAGAGATGAAGGACAGAACTGGTCCCACTGGGCGTGCCAATTTGTTTGCAATAAATTTTCTAGTAGAAAATTAAATGCAATCACAATACAAATATGAAGAAACATAATTTTGTTGATAAATAATTGTTGGTACAATTCTGTTTCTCCCTTGATTCTTCTCTCCTAATTATCTCCGTGATTCGAGGGCCAGAATAGCGTGTTTCTCGAACATAGGATAATGCAAACCTTCATGGGATGTATTTGACCTCCATGAAATTATGTTTATCCGGCCGCATCTTGATCTCTTTGTGAATATCCCATGAGTTTATGGGATTTTCGAGATGATCTCCATTTTTTGAGATGCCTTTTTAAGAGAATACGTTACCCTTTTTATAGGAATGACGTGGGGTTAGGATAGAGTAGCCTCCAATACTGGGTTTTAGTAGAGTAGCCTCCAAGCAACACTGACAGACACCTAGAATTTCAAGAGGTCCTGTAGTATCTTGAATTTAGGATTTAGCTTGATCCATTAAAATTTAGACGTCTACACCTCTCTTTTCACTTCAAAATAAATTCCTGATATCTTCCCTCACTTTCCATTACAATCTAATAACCCTCAAACAAAACAAAAAATAATAATAATAACACTAATCTGAACAGCTAATTTCTCTATTACTAAAAAGAATTTAAGTTGATGTACCGACAATACAGATAAATATTACAACAACCAGATCACTTAAAAAAGTAATTGCAGATAACTCTACAACATGATAAATTACACTAATAATGTAAAAATCCATTACAGTGTCAGTGCATATAAGTTAAATCCTATTAGAAAAGTAAATAACAACCCTTAAACTATGACAGGCAACTGAAATACACTGCAATCACAGTAAATTGCATATAAGTTAAATCCTATTAGAAAAATTAATCTAACAACCCTCAAACTATGACAGGTAACTGAAATACACTGCAATCACAGTAAAATTATCACACGAATATAACAAATTAATACATAATTGTGCAAAAATATAATAAATCAGTACGATCTCGTAATTTTGTCGAAAAAAATAGACTAAAAAAAGGGGGAAATTGACGAGGACTAACCTTAGAGGCAATCGGCTTCGAAAACAACGCGCGATGAGAAAATTGATTGTGAAGTGAAAGAAAATGTGATCTGAAGAGTGAGATAGAAATGGAAGAGAGACTAATAAAAGGAGTCAAACATAGAAATATATGTATTGAATAAATTGAATGAATCAGAGTGAGAAAAGTAATAGAAACGTAAACAGTGTAAAGGAAAGAGAGTAGTTTTGGCTAGTTGCTCTGTCTCTTTTGTTGGCCTTAGACTTCTTCTCTTTCACACACACACACACAGTTCTGTATATGCATCTTTATCTTTTCACAATAATGCAAAATACACAAGTACCCATCTAACCACTCAAATACCCTTTATACTCGTTCTAGTATAGTACCCACGCGCGATGCACGAAAAATACGGGAAAAAAATATATTAATAAATTATTAACTTACTTGCTTAAGCACCTCATATTTTTATAACTTGATCAATTGTATAATGTAGACCATTTGATCGACAAAAGTTTATAATAAGGCAAGTAAGGTAGGAAAAATTATTTTATCTAACCTAAATTGCTGTAAGATCGTGTGTTATGTGCAATATGATTCAAATTTAACTTAACTTACTATAATTATGTGATTTAGTTATGTATGCATTATTATGATGACTATGCAACAGAAGTGTATGTGTAATCACATATAATGTATTTAATATTTTTTTATAAACACTTGGTGTTATTACCGTTATATACATAGAGTGTAAAGTATCAATAACATTAAGTGCTTTAATCCCTCTTGCTTCTTCCTCCAAAGAAAGCATGCATTAAATCCTAGAACATTTGCCAAAGAAGACGGTCATTGCAAGACTTCTAACAAAATGGTTCTCTTACCTTGTGATAGACTTTGAAGAAGCCCATCATATCCCTAAAAATACAAATTTCCTCCATAGATAAACTTAACCTCTTAGATTTTTAGAGTATTTTTTGTTAAGATTGCAAGTTTTTCCTTTTCCTATAATTGGATATATAAATAAAGCTCTTTGAGTAGGAAAAAAGTAGCGGAATGACTTGGATACAGTGGAGTTTCCTTAGAGGCGTTCTTCTAGGAACCGCAATCTTCTTTGGATAAGAATAATAAACTACCTGATTTCCACTAAAAAGTACATGCTTCCTTGGATTAATTTTAGTTTTTAGAACTCGAAGCCAGAGAAAAAGCTGAAAGCAATCAAAAATTAAATAAAATTACATTTATTTGCTTTATTTTTGCATGTGAGTTCAACATGAAAACTATATATAGCTTCATCAATAATATACTAAATCAACCGTCCATCCCAGTTGATATAGAGAGAGACAACAATCATATTTATAGTTTAGTAGCAAGTAAAATTTGGCTCAACTTGGAGTTTAGTATTTCAAGAAACTTGAAGAATTACTCGCTGCAAATAATTTTTCTATATGTAATTTTTATGTCATATATCAAATAGAATTCTAATTGGATATAGGAACTAATAAGTTCCATAAATCTGTAGCCTAAAAAAAGTTATATTATCGGCATGCCATAATCTTCTTCATATAAATGACCCACATTGAAATGTCATATCTCATATTTTAATCTACATCACTTTTCACTATTTTTTATTTAGTAGGTACAACTTCCTATTATGCCAAGTTGATGCATATACAATTCAATATTCAACGACTTACTAAAAAAATAAAGAACGAAAAGGCTAAAACATTTATCAACATTATTGCATGATGACTAACATCATGTTCAGAATCACACAATTCTTTAATTTTCTCTTCCATCACCCAATGCATATTAATAGGACTGCTATAAAAGCAATTTCCTGCCTCTTAAGTATAGTTTTATGCCCATTTGTCCATTCACTCAATTTTTCGGTAATATAAACTGATAAATTAGGAGCTAGAAGCATATATGAGCACCTATTAAAGTGGTTTGTTATACTCTAGAGGAGATACTCGAGGTGAATATAGGTAGGTTTGACATTGCTTTATGAGGCATATTCTTCAAATATATTGGTATAATTTAGTAACCCCCAGGTTGAGTAGGGTCAGTGGATTTTGGCGTTCCATTACCGTATCTCCTTTAACAGGCTTGCTTCTTTGCAATAATATGGAGATATCGAGCAGAAATTGGTTTCTAAGACTCAATACATTTCTGGGTAAGAGCTGAAAGTTATGGAGAAAAAACTATTTTTAGTTTTCATTAAGCTAGAAAGCGAATCATGTATGTGCTTACCTAATCAAGCTTTTTAATATAATTTTACTCATGAAAAGCACCCTTGAGATGGAAAAGAAAACAAAGACATGGGTGCTATTTGTAGTTTCTTCCATTTTAGAAGCTTATTTGTCTGTTGGTTTGGAAACAAATTGAAGTAGTCTTGTGTACTTAGACCTCTATGTTCGGTATATGTCCAAAGTTAATGTCTGGAACAACAAGTATTTTCTCGTAGTTTTCTGTTCGAATATTGAATATTTACTGAAATATAATTACATAAACAGTAATGTGAGTTCTAATAACAGAAAGGACCATGAAAAGTTTTAAATATCTTGTCCGTTGAAATCTCCACATTAAGTAAAACTGAAAAGTTAAACAGGAGAAGAAAGGTGAAATGATTCAAATATACTGTTCATAACTAATAAGACTACTATTAATATAGTAAATTAACTAATCAAACAGTTCTTCATTTCTCCAACTGTAACATTCCCAAACACCTTATATTGTTTTCTTCTTTTTAAATACGCTCTTGATTTTATTTCCTGACAATTGTGCATTCGGATCTTCTTCAACTATTGTTGCGGCATTAGTTATACCTATCTTCGCATGTGTATGTGCAATAACTGTTAAGTCGTTATCTTCAGTGGAATCCTGCATATATAAAATACAAAATTAGTGTAAAACAGTAATGAACATATAGTTACTACAAATTTATTAATTTATGCCCTATAAATAATTTAATCAATAGAATGAATAATATAAAAAATATTAATTCTGTGTTCATAGATTCCTATAGAAAAAACAAAGTGAACATCTACAACTTTTAAAGTTATTAAAAAACTACTCCAAATCTGAAAATTTATTCAGAATGAAATCCTTCAAGATATGTAAGTAGCTTTAATGTATAGGACAAATTAGTTATGTATTACCTCGCATTCCTTCTCTCCATCCAAGACTTGATTATTATTGAAGTCAGGTTCCTATCAAAAATTAATAAATAAATGAGTTTGAAATTATGATTCAAATTATGTAATATAAAGGAAATTTGCAATTTAAATATGTTATGAAGTTTATGAACAAATATGACATACAGTTAAGTCATCTGGAGGTTGATCAGAACTATATTTGTTTATCAGTTGTTCCTCATCCGTAAGCTTAACAACACTATAAACTTCCTTTTGCAGGTGAATGTTTTCTCTCTTGACAATAACCTTAAACGTGAATTTTCTTTGGAGAATATTGTTCAGCTCTACTGGATAGGAAACTTATCAACAGCACCAGTATTCTAGAATGAAATTTTGAGTTAGAATTTTCCAAATAACAAATATGAATTTAATTAGTTGATATACCTCAAGAAACTCTTCCTTCAATTCTTTTGCGGATTTGCCTATGAGAAACATGGTTTCACGATCCCACAGCAATAGGGAAACAGATCCAGTAGTATCCATTACCCTAACCTGAAGCTTGTACCTAAATGCACACTTGATTTGAGATATAAATGTAAGTTTTTGATGGATTAAGGAAATAGAGTTGTTGTTTTTACCTAATAAATGTTGAGTAACCTTCATGTTTACATTTGGGGTTTGGGTATTGATAAATGTTTCATAGTTTATCCACCTTCTTTTGACACTTCTTGCAGCTGACATACGACCATCCTTTTTCAAGTTCTAAATTTTCTATACTTGCGACAATCCAACATGGACCTTCCTGTTGAATAAATTGATAAGACAATTGTTGAATAAACTGATAAGACAAATGTAATGAAAAGACATAGAGAATATGGTCTATCAGAATATCAAAGAAATAACATAAATGTAATTTAAGAATTTTTCATCTTCCAAATGAGCAAACACTCTTTCAAACCATAAAATAAGAGGACTAAAGGACAAAACTAAACTTGAAATGTAATGTAAAGACATAAAAAAAATAGTCCATGTGGCTCCTCATTGACATGAGGAATGGATAGATACCTGTATGATATAGATTAGGATTTAGAGGAACTGTGCCGACATGCCGTTGATCGTAAGCAAGGCAAATTAGTTGATATCAATTTTTAGTACTTTGCCACGGATAAGTTGCTTTCTTACATAGCAGAAATTTATATTCTGTCATTTTTAGTTTAAGCTTACAGTGTACGTGCATTGTTTGTTTGATGTTTGTTGTGTTTGTTTATTTGTTTATCAAAGAAAGAAGATAAATGTAATTTAAGAAATTTTCATATTCTAAATGGTCAATCCCTTTTTCAAACCATAAAATAAGAGAAAGGCAAAAAGTAAACTTGAAATGTAATATAAAGACCTAGAAAAGATGTTCTTTCAGATATCAAAGAAAGAAGATAAATATAATGTAAGAACTTTCATATTCTAAATGCTCAACCCCTTTTTAAAATCATAAAATAAGAGAAACAAAGATGTGCATTTTTGCAACTTTTAACATGAAACACCAGTTAAATTAATACTACAGAAGTTAATTCACTCATTTGCATGGACTCCACTAATTGGCCCATTGTTTTAACTTGAACAATACCCTTCTCCAACTCATCCGAGACAGAGTAACTTTGTTGAGAGATGGTTTGAGTCAGCCTCTCGGAGTTATTATCCCGAACAGAAAGTAATCTGTATTTATAAATGACTAAAACAGTTAGATGTACAGTTGAAAAATTTGTGTTGAGTATAGAAGCAGTGAAATTATATATATATATATATATATATATATATATATTGAACCGTGTTATAAATTCGTCAGATTGAAGAAAATTTGGATTAATCCACAGCTTTGATGCATTCTAAGTATTGCACACAGAATATGAATCTACAAAATAACGTTCGTGTAAGATATAATGAATAACTTTCGCAAAGTAATGTCAAATTGAGTAATTGTATTTTACCTTGAAATTTATGGGCTTTTATGAGCTGCATAACAACAATAATAGGCTGGTTGTTAGAACTTAGCAGATAAGGTACAATTTCATCAACAAACTCGCCCCAAAATGTAGCAGACAACTTCTTCCTCCTGTCAAATAGAAATAAGAATATAATTTTAGCATATGTAATTATCAAATCAATCCTTAATTAGTAGATGAATATTTATTCTTACTCGTCATCTTCTAGTTCAATATCCATAAACTTCCTAGAAATTCTACCTTGGTTTTGCGTGTGTACCTCATTGAAATTGACAATTTCTCCGATGACATCTAAAGAAAAAAAATTATTAAAATAAATAGTAGAAAAGTTTATAATTAGAAATTTAACGTAAAAGTTATATTTACCAAATAATTCAGTCTCGTTCACGTCAACCTTATTTATCAATTGATCATATGATCGCAAATCAAAGATATTCATTGGGAAAAGTGGATCAGTTGTTTCAGCCACTATTGTCCGTTGAGTAAACGTCAGCCTCAACATATGTTTCGTGGTGTTGAACTTCTCCTTATTATGACAAACAATAAAGTTCGTCATATGATATAATCCAAGCTCAGTAATTTGTGTTTTGAAAAGATGCAAAACTGACTTGCCAATAGAAGCACTTATCCGATCGCCCTACAAAAAAATTACATTACATAATAGAAAGTACAAATTTATAGTAATAGTAATTTATATTAACTCTAGTTTTAAATAGTAAAGTTGGACAAATTAATAAGTGATAGTAATAGAGGAAAAATTTCATATTTGCAAGTTAAACAAAAGTTTAGAATTGAGAAAAAGATTCCTACTCAACTAATTCCTTCTATGAACTCACATAAATTGGCTTTCTGCATCATAGCAAAACCATTAAAAGAGAGCATGTCTAAGTTAAGATGACAGCTGCAGGAAGATACACTCGTTTAACATGTTGTGATAGAACGCCAACTTTATGGGGCAAAATTTATTAACTTTATTTCAGGATAAGTTAATGGATTTCATACAAGGCATCAAGAAGATCCAAAATTTCGAAATTTCAAAGCAAAAGAATAGGAAAAAAAATTATATAATGTTAGCTCCGTTACAAAAGGTTAGAATGAAGACACATGTATGATGTATTTTATTAGAGGTAACATTGTCTTCTTTGGAACATAATCAAATACACCATCCCTAAATGTATTTTGGAACTTACCACATATAACATTATCGTTTCATCTTGATTGGCTTGAAATTATTAGAACAAAAGCTCAATTTCTGAATTTTGTATACTGCTTGTTTGCATAGTTTGCTCTTTTTGTGAAAACTATGCTGAATTTATATCTATCTTACGTGAGAATTATAGTATTGAAAATGCTAAGAATATTAAAAAAACAATAAAGTAATGAGATCTCCAAAAGAAATAGTGGCTGCCCAAAAGTTTTCATGGTAAAATATGAGATCTGCAAGTATATTTTTGTCACTATTAACTTTCTTTGTTCTTTTATCCTATAGCTACACCAGAAAATGATCATAATTCACAAAGCAAATAAGCATCGGGAAAAAAAAATTGTGCACTTATAAAAGATGGATATCCGAGATTCCAGAAGTTTGGAGACGACACCTTGATAAACATAGAATCCTCAATTGAATCATCATCGACAATTTTCTTTTTAGATAGTTATGCATGGGTTGGAGTAGAGTTCACGACCAAATATAATACCTATTCCTACGAAGGTAGCACTGTTGATTATATGTCTGGAATTGATCTTTCTTGCAATCAGTTAAGTGGTGAAATACCTAAGGAACTCAGTAATCTTATTGAGATTCGGGCACTAAACTTGTCACACAACCACATAGCTGGAACAATACTATCAGAATTCTCAAATCTCCAAAATATCGAGAGTTTGGACCTGTCATACAACCACTTGTCTGGAAGGATTCTTACATAACTTTTAGAGTTGACAACTCTAGCAGTATCTAGTGTGGCACATAACAATTTAACATGTAGGACTCCACAGAGTACAGCGCAGTTTGCTACTTTTAATGAAAGCAGTTATGAAGAAAATTATTTTTTTTGTGGTCCTCCATTACACATCAAATGTATGCCGACTAAAGAGATACCAATATCACCTCCTGTGCCAGATTGTTGCGAAGATGATATTGGTTTTCTTGATAAGGAGTCATTCTATATTTTCTTTCTTGTGGCATATGCAAATGTAGTGCTCGTAGTGGTTGTAGTCCTCTGTGTAAACCTCTACTGGAGAAATATTTGGTTTAATTTTGTTGAGTCTTTCATGTATTCTTGTTACTACGTTTTTGCTACCAAAATATAAACTGTACATATTAAGGTCATTGATAAGTTAATCATGCCTGAGTTCTATTCCTATACCTTCTAGTTTCTTAGTACCAAGAAAATGATTATCGCGATGCTACTATCTGCTTTCCTAACAAATTCCAAATCAACATAACCATTTCAAAAATCATCAGCAGACACAAATCTTTTCTACTCTAGAACACAAAATTAATCAGATAAGTTATTTGGAACAGTTAGTTGTATGATATAATCATAGAACAATTTCGAGGAGCAAAACAAATCTATCTATAATCATATAATAATTCCGAAAATCAAACCAAATTAGCAAGGTAAAAAATAGATTTAAAATATCTTTTCATCTTGTAGAACCAATTCAATCGAGAATATAGTATCTGGATTAAAACGATCTGGTACTTCCCACAAACGGACAACACGAACTTTCAACTTCCATTGCATCTTCGAAATTGTTATATCCTTGATGAAATCAATGTGAGTAGCCATCTTTTGCATAAGACATAAGTTTTCTTGAGATCTTGATAGATGAAGGAACATTAGAATTGAAGAACGTGTAGTTGTGGAAGAAATATATATTTGCAGTTTTGAACAGTTGCTACCCAGTATACAAAATTGTGGGTTATACAGTTGAAGCTATCGTGCTTTTGCAGAGAAAATTTAGGGTAAGTTGAAGGTGGAGTAAAAGGTTTTAACAAATAAAATTATTTAATAAGTTTTTTTAAAAAAAATTCAATAATTTGAAGAGAAGTTCGAACGGTTTTGAAGTGAGAAGGGTTTTGAAGGATACTCCTATTTTTGAGTAAGCCATCTGATGTTAACAAATAAAATAATTTAATAATTAAAAGAAATTTAAAAATCACAAAATTGTAGAGAAGTTGGAACGGTTTAGAACTTACGGTTTTGAAGTGTTTTGAATGGTTTTGAATCCTAATAAACAAAAAATTATACTTGCTAATTAAAATAAAATTGTAATTCCTATTTCTACTTCCTAATAATTTGGAGCAATGTCTTAAAGTTCCAAGTGTCTTTTTAGGATTTTGCCACTTGGCTTTATTATTATAGATAGATTACACACGCAATCTTTTAAAATTGTGCCTAATACACACAATTTTTTTCTCAACCAACTTTTCCAAATATGTGTGAAGTCACGCGCCAATAAGGTCGTGACATGTGTCCTAACACAAGAAAAAAAAAAGAAAATACTAAATTTACACAAATTGATAATATTTAAAAGAAAAAAAAATGAAACAAAGCCCCTCCCATGTTTCTAATCTTACACCCCCCTTACCATCGACCTTCTCCTCTAAACTCCATCAGCCATAACAAATTCCCGCCAGAACAATTAACATGAATTTTCACCCTTTTTTTCTATAAAATTTTCAATTTTTTTTTAGTTTCTAAGTTTTGTTTGTTTTATTTACTTTGTAATCACCATTGCCGATGGGTTTGCCACTATAATAATGGTCGGATAATGGAGTTCGCTATTGTTTGTTATTTTTTTTTCAAAACCAAACGAGACCATATAATTATGATTCAAACCCGGATCTATATAATTCTTTTAGATATAAATTTCTTTTACCTATTTTACATTATTGTTAGTCTTAAAATTGTAGGAAGAGAAGATAGGAAAAATGGGTGGGGAAGAAAAGGAAAATGGGGAAGGGGAAGAAGAAGAAGAGGAAGGAGCGTTCCGTGGAAGAAGAAGGGGAAGGGTTCTGGGGAAGAAGAAGAACAAGGAAGGGGTGGGTAAAAGTGAAGGGAAAAGGTGGGGTTAGGGGACCCATTAATTAAAATAAATACATAAATTTTGACATGTGGCACTTAACAGATTGAGAATTTATTTTTTAAATAGTTCACGCTCTTATCCTTTTTTGTCACACACGCGCGTGCCACGTAGCAAAGATAGTGTGTCGTAGACACACTTTAGAAAGGTTGAGTGTATAAGGTGATTTTCATTCTCAAAAGTGTGTAAGAGGGATTTGGGCCATAGGTTAGGTGACTACTTATGTAAATTTCTTGTTTGTTTTTTTTTTCAATCTTTCAATTCACAAGTTTCTTGTTAAATATATTCTTCTTTTTTATGAGCATTTTTTTTACTCTAAAGATGGTATATGAATTAATTTATGCACATTTTAACTAGTTTATTGAGTAGTATGTGATGGTTATTTTTGGGTGTCAAGTTGAGCCAAGTAGATCTAATCGAAATTTGAACTTAGCATGACCAATCTTCCATTGTATAACAATATCAATAAACTCAATGTAATTTTACGAGTGGGGTTGGGAGAGGTAGTGAATATGCAGTCTTACCCTCCTACCTTATGCAGGTAGAGAAATTATTTTCACTGGATACTCGGCTCCAAGCAAGCATGCAAAACTTTACTTTAAAGATGGTTTATGAATTAATTTGCGAACATTTTAACTAATTTGGGTGTCAAGTCGAGCCAAGCGAAGTTTGAACTTAGCTCGATCATATTAGGTAACTCTATAAATCAAGGACAAATGAGAAGAAATTACTTAGTGACTTTTGCCTTGATTGAGATTTGAACCTATAGCCCCATAGTTCTCACTCATTTATTGATCATTAGACTATATCCTTGAGTGCTTAAAATCTTTCATTGTGTTAAGCTGAATCGAAGCAATATGAGCTTTGCTACAATATAACCAAAGTTAAATAAATTTTTTGATGTCTATTTTCGTATATATATATATATATATATATATATATATATATATATATATATATATATATATATATATATATACAGTCAAACCTCTCTATAACAGTCTCGTTCGTTCCAAATATTTTTTGGATGTTATAACAAAGTGTTGTTATATAGAACATATATTATAACATAACATGAAAATTGATTGCGAAAAAGCTTGGCTTTTATAGTAAAGTGATATTATATAAGGGATGCTATTATAAAAAGGTCTGACTGTACTCACTAATTTAGAAAATTGAAATTCAAAACAAAACATAAAATTGGTTAGCTTTACGAATGTTGCATGTAGGTAAAACTATTAACCAAAATTAGAGCAAATGAGATCATACTAATCACCAAAAGAATGGACGTGACTACTTCCATTCACTAAAGGTGTCGGTCCAGATCCAGGGTATGGAAAAATCCTTGTTAGGGAGCATTTCCCGTGAATAGGGTCCTATGTGGTGCAAATCCCGATATAATTGGGTGCCAATACGAATATCGGACATCGGATGAGAAACCAAAAAAATAAATCATACTAATGTTTTAGCTAAGATTCAAATAAGGAATTCTCATTTGTAACTTTTATATCTCAACCACACACTTATATATTGGACTTTCATTGTAATTGAACTTAACTTCTTTTCGAAAAGAAATTAAGTTGAACTTTAGTAGTATTAAATTTTAGTACAAAACTTATAAAAACAAATGCCACCTAAAGGATTGGAAATTAGACCTAGGTTGGAAATGATTACAAATACATTATAATTGTAGACAGCTGAGGGTATAATCTTTTTGTTATTTTTTATTTTTTTTCTTTCCCAATTCATTATATTCGAAGTGAGGCACGAGACATCACATGGGTGTTTGTTAGTCATTACTCATTAAACGATAAATTAATGGAATACTAATTCTTAAAGTAAGAATATAATAAGTTCGACAATATAATAAAATCATTATCATTTTGGTATCTTTATATTTGACCATTATTTATTATGATAATAATAATTCTTGTAAAGCAATCTATGGAAAGATATTTCTCTTTCAAGTGTTTTTGTCGTGTAGTAAATTTTAACATGAATAATCGGCAATCGTCCTCTTATATTTTAATAATTCATGAATACTTATTCCTAATTATTTAGTTCTTCCACCGTCTTAAAATAAATGATTAGGTTCAGACTTCAGATAGAGGTAACTAAACCTTAATCTTTGGCATTATTTTAAGATATTAATTTTTATTTTTATGTTATATAAACTATATAAAGAGTATTATTAACTATTATATATAAGAGTATGGATTTTTAATATTTTTCTTGAAAAAGCAATTTGTCCCTTGAATAATGTTGGGAAAAACTTCACTAGTATGGAACTTGTTCTAAGAATGGGGTCAAAATTTTATTTTTATTCAAGTTTTAAAAAGTAATTGTTTTATTTTTGTATGTTTAGAAGTTATATACAAAGTAACATAAAGTAATATATCTAAAAGTTAATTAAAAAAAGTATTTGGGAAAAGTCATACATAAAAATAGCTAGTCCCCTCAAGTTAGATAGAAAATTACAAGTACGATACTTGATCTAAACGGGATCTTATACACAAATATTCCATAAAATTTATGTATTATTTACTTTTTCTATCCGGTATATATAAATTATACAGTAGTTATATGTGGTCATACAAATATTATACATAGATTACATATATTATACATCTATTGATTGTTTTTAGTTTAAACGATTGGCTGGACAGCTATTAAAGTTAGCTTCAACGACCGTAAATTAATCTTAGGATCTTATAGTTGTTATTCTCTTATTTGGATTTGGCACCAGTACCCACAAATTTGAATCCATAATATTTTTCCAGATTCAAATACTATGAATTAGTCTCGAATACACCACTAATTATTTCTCCAAAATTATAGAGGTGCTAATTGTTCCTTCACTTTTTATCGTCATAGAGATGGAATCTTCATTAACAACATCAGAGATGGCTCCACCAAAATATATGAGAAAGTGATATTGTATAGTGCTGTTAAAATAATAATTGAAAAAATATTTATTTTTATATAACTTTTGTATATATATACATTTTGTATGTTATATATAAAGGGAAATTACCAGCTATGTGCATTTAGAAGTAGCTCATTACAAAAATTGGTCAATTGATAAAATATTACTAATATTAGCCAAAATGGCCAATTAGCTCAAAAAAATATCAAATTTTTACTTTCTTTTGAGTGGGTTCTATTAGAATAGATTGGGTATATCTTAAAGAGCTTGAATCTCAGTTTTGGGATGATTTGGTGAAGTTTTGAGGTGGTTTGAATTGAAAATTTGAAGTAAAAACTGAATATGAAAAAAAATGATACGTGTATCACACTGTGTATCACATATGTATCATATTTGTATCGATTGTGTATCACATGTATATCCATGTATATCTGTGTCTGAGATACACGCATGATACATGTTTGATACATGTGTCACAGAAGAATTTTTTGACATCGATTTATGAATTTTGATACAAAACCAGTCTAAATCACCTCCAATCTTCCTCAAATTTTGTATATTGACTTATCTATATGTTTTCAATGAATTTCGACTATACCCATTAAAAAAATTCCTTGTTTGTTTCGATTTTTGGAATATTGACTAGAGGTTGGTAAGTTGAAACTTATATGGGACATTTTTGTAAGTTTTCCTATATAAATTATACAAAATTTATATATATTTTCAGCTATCGAATGCAAATAATTTCTGGCGCAAACTAAAAGTGATAATACTCTAAAATATATCAATAGCCAAGTCCAAATAAAAATTTGTCCAAAGAAAAGGTCCAGATTCCACTGCAGCCCACATTTTGACATGGTATGTCTAAGAAGCCTAGTCCAGCAAAATATTGGAATACTTGATCAAGTCTGCAGTTTGAAAAAAAAATCCGATAGTGGTGTTCGGATTAGTTTGTGATATCTCGATTATTTCATCAGATATTTCTACTTTCACCAGCATAATACAATATGCTAACTTCCATCAGTATAAGTACCTAGTTGCAAGTATCTCGACTATTTTTCACTGGATGTCGAGCTACCTCCTACCACCACAGGTACCATTGCATAACTGTGCTATTACAGGACAAATCAGAATAAATCAATTGGATGTCGTTTGATGGGGTGTATAAAAATAGTATTGAATATGGTGCATTAGTAATGCTGGAATTAATAATACTGAGATTAGTTATGTTGGGATTATTTCTTTTCTACTGTTTGATTTGGTGCATTAAAAAGTTTTGAAAAGACAATTCTATCTTTATTCCAACTTGCGATAATAATTTATAAATACCTAGAAAAGATATGGCAAACAAATAAAGTAGCCCTATGTTCGAATCTCACAATGCCATAATCAAAAGGTACAACGGCCCAAGCGAAATAGGCTCACCCTTTTCGAAAGGCGAACAGCTTGCTTTGCAAGCAAATATATAGTCCCCGCCCCTTTGAGTCGTTGCGAGTAGGAAAGCGTACCAGTTGTTTGAGTCACAAAAGGAACAAGCAACAGATTGATTAAGCACTAACGCGCTCAAGCAGCCACCCACGGCTAATTCAATTCACTCTTCTTGAAGCTCTTGTGAAATGGTCTCCGTCCTTCGCTTTCCCTTCCATTCTTATGGTATCTTGAGTGCCTCCCTTTTCTTGATGATCTTGTCACTTCTCTTAAGTTATAGCTTCAAGCTACCATTGATGCTTATTTATGTATTAAAAACTATAATACTAGTATACTACTAATGTCATGGTTTGCTATCTATAAGAATAGAATAGTACTGAATATGGTGCATAACTAATTAATACAAGTATTAGTTATACACATGTTGAAAAATACTACTTCTTCCGTCTCATATTATATGTCGTGTTTCCTTTTTACACTTGCCTTAAGAAATATTAATTATGAAAGGGATTGGACTATTCTACCCTTATTTATGCCATAAGATATAATCTATCTTCATTGAATATTTTATTATATTTATGTGTTATTTCTATTTCAAGAATAATTATTACTAAGGGTAAAAAATAAAAAAAATAATCCGTTTTGCCTTGAACTTCTAAAATGACAAATAATTTGAGACAACTATTTTTAGTAACCACGACTATTAATATGAAACATAGGGTGTACCAAACAAGGTATTAATAATGCCATAAAAAATACATATATATTTTTTTTAACATATCCTACCAATCGACCCCTAAGTATATTTTGACTACTAAAATTTGAACATGAGACATATATCTCTTTCGCACTTTATTGATCATTGACCGTATCATTGGGTGGAGGCTACCTTAAAGCTTTTAACCATATGATCCATTGACCATACGTAATTCCAAGAAATTCCTTTTAGAACTTAAGAATTTATTTTTATCGTAGTCATTAGTCAAATAATAATAATAATAATAATAATAATAATAATAATAATAATAATAATAATAATAATAATAATAAATAATTGTAATGACTATGTCAAAGAATGTTTCCAACTTCCACTTTGACGGGGCATTTGCATCTATACTCGCTTTTTATGTCACATTTTAACTTGTGCTCGCTTTGCAAAAAAAATTACAAGCGTACCCGCTTTTTCGCATAACTTCAGCACACGGGGCTGAAGTAGCAAAGGCAATCACGCAAAACTTCAACATTCTAGTAGCCGAGCCTGGAGCTCAATAGAGCTGAAGTTTTTGTGTTGTAACTGGGAAACTTCAGCTCTAAAGGTGAAGTTTTTTTACCACTTATTAATATTACATACTAGAGCTGAAGTTTTTTTACCACCTATTAATATTACATACTAGAGCTGAAGTTTTTGTGTTGTAACTAAAAAACTTCAACTCTTAAGCCAAAGCTTGGATAAAATTAACTCTTATACATGAATCATCTGCCAATAACCCTAACTTCATCAAGTTGCATTTACATGAATCGTCTGCCAATATAAGTCATAAAAAACTTCTCTTTGTTTCTTATAAAAGTAGCTACCGGTTATATTCTGAAATCCAATTTCATGAAACCACAGTCAAGCATGAAGCCATTGAATTTGCTCAGTCAATCCACAGTCAATTGCTTGTTTCAATCGATCCATAATCAATTGCTTGTTTGCATATTTCAGCTATTTATTTCAGAAGAAGAAGAAAACGAAGGAGGAAAATGGGCTGAAGTTATTTAAGAAGTGGGTATAAATTAAAAATTTTTAAAAAATGGGTATAGGTTAAATGGGGGAGACCGTACAATTTTTACCACTTTGACGTCTATGTTTGCTAGAATCTTGAATAGGCCTGAAGCCTTGAACTGAACTGAGTGTCGCTGGCCCAATAACATTTGTTCATACGGTATTGAAATAAAAGGTGTAAATTTTCTGGACGGTCATTCACTTTTGTGTTCATCATATAAAAAGTTATATTTTTTTTCTTTTGTTATGTAAAAATCATTCAACTTTATATTTATTATCCAAAAGTCATTTTTCTTTCTTTTGTTACATAAAAATCATTTTACTATGCTCTAGTTATCAAAATAATCACGTTGACTAGATTTTACAAACCTTTTACCTGAAAAGTCTATTATGCGCTTGACATTATAATTTCTCCCATTTATTACTATATTCGTAAATTTAATTTTTTCTTAATATTAATTTTTACGATATATAAGTAGCATTATTAAATTTGTCAGTAACATTACCGTGAACAAATCTCAAGTCCACGTTCTTAATGTTACGCGGCGCCTTCTTGAGATTCCCTGGAAGGGCGACGTAAGGCTAAGCAACTGATGTCAGTGCAATTACTGTCTGCCAACTAAGGTCCCCTCCGTACGCTAGACGAGATTGTCAGTACTGTACGGAAAAACTAATGTCAAGAGCAATTGAGAGAACATATATGAGAATCGAGAATGAAAAAAAGCCTGATTGCATTAATGAAAGCTATTACAGAAAAGCAACGCGGTGTCGAGGGGAGAGACACCAGTACAAAGAATTGTTTGATTGCTTGATCCCCCCTAATAATGCTTAAAAAAATAATCCAAAGCTACAAGACTAGACTTGATTAAGCTAGAAAAACATAATGGAAGCACATGAAATAAAACTACTCTATATTTACAATGAAAAAGACTTAGTTTTCTATAAGGCAGCAGCAAGTCCATATCAGCAGCATTGTCTTTGGAATCGCGGTCTGCGCGTGTGGCGCTGTTGGCATCTGCCTGCGGCTTGCCGCTATCGAGAGATATCGGTGGGACGACAGAGGCACGTGCGCGCTTATCACTTGGCGCGGCCAAGACCAGGGGACCGTCCGTGGTACTAGGCATTGGAAGGCTTGCTAGGATTTCACGGGACGCGCCCAAAGGGTCATGGGGCATGGCTGGAAAGCCGCCCATGACATTCTCCCCCACATGAGTTGGCAGCGTCCTCGGCGCCTTTGTTGTAAAATAATCTTCAATGAGGCTCTTGTAGGTTTTGAGGTTTGTTCCCCTCTCCTAAGTATTCTTCTTTTCTTTCTTGGTGATTGGGCCTGGGTCTTTCTTCTTACGGATACCAGTACTAATCTCCGCTAATGCCTCAGAAATAGAGCCAACAATTGCATTGAAGTTACCTATTGGTTCAGCCTAATCCGCATCATCTGAGTCGTCGTCAGTCCTATCATCACAAGTCTGATGGGAGTTCATTTGCGCATGTGGGCACTCATTGTTCCAATGTGGTCCGCCGCAATGAAGTCATCCTGAAGGAGGCTTTCTCCCCCGGTTATTGTTGTTTGACGCAGCACTATTGCTGCCTGGGGAGGGAGCCTTAGATTTGGATGCACTCCAATCTCCCCCACCTCTACTAGGGCTACTATTGCTAGGTTGGGCTGAGAAGGCAGCTGAGGCTTGTAGTTCCGAGCTTCCACTTGATAGTCCCCAAGGCATTCAGCTGCTTAGATCGCCTTGGGAAGGGTATCTACCATTTGTCTTTGCAGCTCCATAAGGGCATAAGGTTTCAACCCTTCAAGGAAGGTGAAGAGCTTGTCTTTGTCCCCCATGTCACGTATGTTTAGCATGAGCGCGGAGAATTTCCGCATGTAGTCCCACACTAATTTGGTCTGGCGGAGCTGTCGTAGCTTTCTCCTTGCGTTGTATTCAACATTTTCGGGGAAGCACTGCAGGCATATGGCTGCCTTTAATTCTGCCCATGTCTCGAGAGCATCTTCACCGACCCTGATGGCTTCGTACTTCACCCGCCACCAGAGTTTAGCATCACCCTGAAGATACATAGCAGTAGTTGCTACCTTCTTAGCTACTTCTAGGCCCCCAACAACATCGAAGTACTATTCGATATCAAAGATGAAGTTTTCCACCTTCTTGACATTCCTAGCTCTACTGTATGGCTTTGGCTCAGGAATTTTCAGTTTTTGTGTCACGGAAGCAGGGTTCACAGCGCCCCGATTTGGTTTTTACCTCCTCGAAACAGGACCTATAAAGAAATATTGACAACATTGAGTTTGTCTATCAAGTCGTCAATAGTTTATTGTATGGCAGTCACCTTATCTGCTGTCACGACCCGGATTTTTCACCCTCGGGAGTCGTGATGGCGCCTACTCATGGAAGCTAGGCAAGCCAAGAACCTTGCAATTATTAACCTATCTCGTTTTAAACATGATTAAACAATTAAATTATCAATGAATAAGCCGTTAAAAGACAACGAACAGTAAAATTTAGTGGAAATACGAACTAAATATAGAAACAGCGTCTAGAAAGCCAATACAAGTCTCTACCCAGCACCTGGTGTCACAACAATACACGGACTGTCAAGGATTACTACAATTAGGAGTTTGAAATAAAGGACATAGTTTGTCTCGAAAACAAATGTCAACAGAACATGAAAACATAAAGAAGAGACGCTGGGCCTGCGGACGCCAGCAAGGCTACCTCGGAGTCTCGTGGACTGAAGGTTGACTCTCTGACTACTGCTGCGCATCGTAAGCTGCTCCGACACTGGATCAATGCAAAAGAGCACAGAGTGTAGCATCAGCATAACCGACCCCATGTGCTGGTAAGTGCCTAGCCTAACCCCGCCTAAGTAGTGACGAGGCTAGACAGGACTGCCACATAAACCTGCGCAGTTATATATATACACCTACAGCGGGAAAATAACAAGAATAAACATTTTAAACGGGCGGGGGAAACATGCTTCGGGGATAGCAGATAATACAAAAATTTTAGGAGAATAATATGAACATCAATAAAGTAACTCTAACACGGATAAGGGAAATAAAAGTAGATTTCACTGTCAGTACACATCTCATTGCAGGCGTGCAACCGACCCGCTCCCATTTACCACCCGCTCCCATTTCATCAAATCTCGTGGTAGGCGTACCACCCGCTCCTATTTTATCAATATCTTGTGGTAGACGTACCACCCACTCCCATTATAATCAATAACTTGTGGTAGGCGTATCACCCGCCCACATTTCAATCAATAACTTGTTGTAGGCGTACCACCCGCTCCCATTTCAATCAATAACTTGTGGTAGGCGTACCTCCCGCTCCCATTTAAATCAATAACTTGTAGTAGGTATACCACCCGTTCCCATTTCAATCAATAACTTGTGATAGGTGTAACACCCACTCCTATTTCAATTCAATACAAAGTCACAATAAAATTCTGGCAAGAAAAAACAAAGCAATATAATAATAATTTTCCGGTAAGGGAACAACTATATCAAAATAACCATCCCGGCAAGGGAGAATCAGCTATAACCAAGTCCTAGCTCAACTCTTGCTCAGCTCGATTAATACCAGTTCTCAAGCATAAATAAAGTCCATGAGAATAAACTAAATCTCTACTCAATATCAAGATTCATCAATTTAAAGCATCTGAAGTGTCATTTAAGAACACAACAACTACCAATTTAAGACTCACGGTCATGCTCGACACCAGCATATAAATACTCATCACCATGCATATATGTCGTACTCAGCAAGAAGCAATTAGCAAATAAGACTCAACTCATAATCCCTCAAGCTAGGGTTAGACCAAACACTTACCTTAATGCCTTAAATACAACTCAAGCCTCAATTATACCTTTACCCCGTGATTCCACCTCCAATTCGCTCATATCTAACCATAAAATTACTTAATTATATTAATAAACACTAAATGAATCAATCCCAATGCATGAAAATGAGTTTTCCAAAATTTTACCCAAAAAGTCAAAAATTGCCCCAGGGCCCACGTGGTCAAAACTCGAGGTTCGAACCAAACCCCGATTACCCATTCCCCCACGAACTCAAATATATAATTTGTTTTGAAATCGGACCTCAAATTGAGGTCCAAATCCCCAATTTTTGAAAAACCTAGGTTCTACCCAAAACACTCAATTTCTCCCATGAAAATCATTGATTTGAAGTTGAAATCATGTTAAAAGATGTTAAGAATTGAAGGAAGTTAGTTAAAAATGACTTACAATTGATTTGGAGAAGAAGAAATCCTTGAAAAATTGCTTAAGTGTGTTTGGGTTTGAGAAAATATGAAAAGTGAAGTTCAAAATCAGTTAAGTGTAAAAAATGCAGGTCTCAGTTATGGAAAATGCGAACAGGGGTTCGCAATTGCGAACCCGGACCTGCTGATGTGGGAATTGCGAAGACTGGGTTTGCATTTGAGAACCCTCAAGAAATACTAGACCTTCGCATTTGCTACATGATGGTCGCATTTGCGACATCACGCTAATCACATTTGCGAGAAGGACTGGCGTGGGCTAACTTCGCAATTGCGAAAGGCCACTCGCATTTGCGATATCGCATTTGCGAGCCAGGCTTCGCAAATGCGAAGCCTGCAGGTTAGAAATACTAGCAATTTTTCAAAGTTCAAAAATACACTCGTGGCCTATCTAAAACTCACCTGATCCCTCTGGGCTCCAAACTAAATATACACACAACCTCAAAAGTATCGTACGGACTTATTCGCATGATCAAATCGCTAAAATAAAACCATAAACATCGAATTAAACCTCAAAAACCAAAAATTCTTTCAAACTTCATAAAACATCAAATTTTCCAATTTAGGTCCGAACGTCAAACGATGTTCGTTTTTAACCAAACTTTACAGAAACATTTTAATTCACATATAAGACTTGTACCGGGCGCGGGAACCAAAATATGGGCCCGATACCAACGCGTTCCAATCAAATATCATTTCAATTTTTCTCAACAATTTCAGAAAAACAATTTCTTTTAAAAATTTATTTCTCGGGCTCAGGATCTTGGAATTCGATTCCGGGCATACGTCCGAGTCTTATATTTTCCTACGGAACCTCTGGGACCATCAAATTACGGGTTCGGGTCCGTTTACCCAAAAATTTGACCAAAGTCAAATCTATTTATTTTAACGTCAAAATTTAGTATTTTTCACATAATTTCACATTTAAGCTTTCCGGCTACGCGCCCGGACTGCGCACGCAAATCGAGGCAACTCTAAATGAGATTTTCAAGGCCTTGGAAGCACATAATTCAATTAAAACAGGTGATGAACCTTTGAGTCATCACATTCTCCACCTCTAAAATAACCGTTCGTCCTCGAACGGAAAAAAGAAAGAAGTACCTGAGTCGGGGAAAAGATGAGGATAACGGCTCCGCATATCGGACTCGGACTCAGACTCCCAGGTCGATGCCTCAGGAGGCTGAACTCTCCACTGAACACGAACTGAAGGGAAACTCTTCGACCTCAACTGACAAACCTGCCGGTCTAGAATGGCCACCGGCTCCTCCTCATAAGACAAGTCCTTATCCAACTGGACAGTGCTGAAATCTAACACGTGGGCTGGATCGCCGTGATACCTCCGAAGCATGGACACATGAAACACTGGATGTACGGTTGATAAGCTCGGCGGCAAAGCAACTCTATAATCCACCTCTCCCACTCGATCAAAAATCTCAAACGGACCAATGAACCTAGGGCTAAGCTTTCCTTTCTTCCCAAATCTCATCACGCCTTTCATAGGCGACACTCGGAGCAATACCCGCTCACCAACCATAAAAGTCATATCTCGAACCTTGGGGTCTGCATAGCTCTTTTGCCTGGACTGAGCCGAACGAAGCCTATCTTGAATGATCCTGACCTTGTCCAAGGCCTCCTGAACCAGATCCGTACCCAACAACCAAGCCTCTCCTGGCTCAAACCATCCAATCGGAGAGCGACACCGCCTACCATATAAGGCTTCATAAAGAGCCATCTGGATGCTCGATTGATAGTTGTTGTTATAGGCAAACTTCGCTAAAGGCAAGAACGGATCCCACGAACCTCCAAAATCAATAACACAAGCTTGGAGCATATCCTCCAAAATTTGAATAGTCCGCTCGGACTAACCGTCCGTCTGGGGATGAGATGATATGCTCAAGTCAACCCGTCTTCCTAACTCTCGCTAAACTACTCTTCAGAAGCGCGAGGTAAACTGTGTACCCTGGTCCAAAATAATAGATACGGGCACACCATGAAGGCGAACAATCTCCCGAATAAAGATCTCAGCCAACCTCTCAGAAGAATAGGAGACTGCCATAGGAATGAAATGTGTTGACTTGGTCAGCCTATCAACAATGACCCATACTACGTCGAACTTCTTTCGAGTCAGCAAAAGTCCAGTAACAAAGTCCATAGTAATCCGCTAACACTTCCACTCGGGAAGCTCAATCCTCTAAAGTAAACCACCAGGCCTATGATGCTCGTACTTAATCTGCTTACAATTCAAACAACGAGCCATATGTGCTACGATATCCTTCTTCATTCTACGCCACCAATAATGCTGCCATAGATCCTGATACATCTTCGCGGTGCCCGGATGAATAGAGTATCGGAAGCTATGGGCCTCCTCCAAAATCAACTCTCGGAGCCCATCCAGATTAGGCACACATACTCGACCCTGAAATCTCAAAACTCCATCATCATCTAAGGTAACATACCTAGCACCTCCGGGCTGCACCATGTCTCTAAGGACACACAAATGGGGATCATCATACTATCGATAACGGATACGCTCCAATAATTAAGAACGAGCGACTGTGCAAGCTAAGACGCGACTAGGCTCAGAAACATCCAGCCTCACGAATTGAGTGGTTAAGGCCTGAACATCCAAAGCAAGCTGCCTCTCACCGACCAGGATGTAAGCAAGATTGCCCATACTGGCTGACTTCCTACTCAATGTATCGGCCACCATATTGGCTTTCCCCGGATGATATGGAATGGTGATATCATAATCCTTCAATAACTCCAACCACCTCTTCTGTCTCAAATTCAACTCCTTTTGCTTGAACAAGTACTGAAGACTCTTGTTATCCGTGAACACCTCACATGCCACGCCATACAGATAATGCCTCCAAATCTTCAATGCGTGAATTATGGCTGCCAACTCCAACTCATGAACCATATAGTTCTTCTCATGAATCTTCAACTGCCTCGAAGCATAGGCAATGAACTTGCCATCCTGTATCAACACTGCTCTAAGCCCAACATGGGAAGCATCACAATAGACTGTATAAGGCCTTGAACCTATGGGCGAAACCAACACCGGTGCCGTAGTCAGAGCTGTCTTGAGCTTATGAAAGCTCGCCTCACACTCATCTGACCATCTGAACTGGGCACCCTTCTGGCTCAATCTGGTCATCGGGGCTGTAATGGATGAAAACCCCTCCACGAACCGTCGATAGTAGCCTGTCAACCCCAAGAAACTCCGAATCTCTATAGATGATGCTGGTCTAGGCCAATTCTTGACTGCCTCAATCTTCTTTGAGTCCACCTAAATACCCCCCGCTGATACAACATGACCCAGAAATGCAACTGAACGCAACCAGAATTCACACTTTGAGAACTTAGCATATAACCAACTATCCCTCAAAGTCTGAAGAACTACTCTAAGGTGTTGCTCGTGCTACTCCTGGCTGCGGGAGTATATCAATATATCATCAATGAAAACTATCACGAATGAGCCCAAATAAGGCCCGAACACTCGATTCATCAAGTCCATGAAAGCTACTGGGGCAGTTGTCGACCCGAATGACATAACCAAGAACTCATAATGCCCGTACCGAGTGCGGAAAGCTGTCTTAGGGACATCAGATGCCCTAATCATCAACTGATGGTAGCCATATCGCAAGTCAATCTTGGAAATACCTTGGCACCCTGAAGCTGATTGAACAAATCATCAATCCTTGGCAGTGGATACTTATTCTTGATCGTTACCATGTTCAATTGTCGGTAATGAATACACATTCTCATTGACCCATCTTTCTTTTTGACAAATAACACCGGCGCACCCCAAGGTGAGACACTAGGTCTAATGAAACCCTTCTCAAGCAAATCCTGCAACTATTCCTTTAAATTCTTCAACTCCGGCGGGGCCATACGATATGGTGGGATAAAAAAGGGCTAAGTGCCCAGAACTAGATCAATGCAGAAGTCAATATCCCTGTCGGGTGGCATACCTGAGGGAAAATCATCAGGGAACTCACGAGCAACGGGTACATAATCAATAGAGGGAACCTCATCACTGGAATCACGAACATAGGCTAAATAGGCTAAACACCCCTTCTCGACTATACGTTGATCCTTCACATACAATATAACACTGCGAGTAGAATGACCAGGAGTCCTTCTCCACTCTAAATGAGGCATACCCGGTAAAGCTAAGGTCATCTTCTTGGCATAACAGTCCAAGATAGCGTGATAGGGTGATAATCAGTCCATCCCTAATATGATGTCGAAGTCAACCATGTCTAAAAGTAACAAATCTACACGAGTCTCCAGACCCCCAATCACCACAATACAAGAACGATTGACTCAATCAACCACAATAGAGTCACCAACCGGTGTAGACACATAAACAGGAATACCTAATACATCACTAGGCCTGACCAAATACGGGGCAAAATAAGATGACACATACGAATACATAGACCTCAGATCAGACAACACTGAAGCATCTCTATCACAAACCAGAACTGTATCTGTAATAACCGCATCTGAAGCCTCCACCTCGGGCCTAGTCTGAAGAGCATAACATTGGGGCTGGGCCCCACCACTCTGATCTACCTCTCTGGGTCGGCCTGCTGCTGGCTAGCCTCCACCTCTGGCGGTCTGAGATCCACCTTTATTTCTCAATGTTTCCGTGGTAGGCATACCACCCGCTCCCGTTTCATCAAATCTCGTGGTAGGCGTACCACCTTCTCCCATTTCATCAATATCTTATGGTAGGCGTACCACCCGCTCCTATTTCAATCAATAACCCGTGGTAGGCGTACCACCCACTCCCATTTCAATCAATAACTTGTGGTAGGCGTACCTCCCGCTCCCATTTCAATCAATAACTTGTGGTAGGTGTACACCCACTCCCATTTCAATTCAACACAAAGTCACAATAAAATTCCGGCAAGGAAAAATAAAGCAATATAATAATAATTTTCCGGCAAGGGAACAATAAAATTCCAATCAAATATCATTTCAATTTTCCTTAGCAATTTCAGAAAAATAATTTCTTTTAAAAATTTATTTCTTGGGTTCGGGACCTCAGAATTAGATTTCGGACATACGCCCGAGTCCCATATTTTCCTACGGATCCTCCGGAACCGTCAAATTATGGGGCGGGGTCCGTTTACCCAAAAAGTTAACCAAAGCAAATTTATTTATTTTAACATCAAATATTAGTATTTTTCACAGAATTTTACATTTAAGCTTTTCGGCTATGTGCCCGAACTGCTCACGTAAATTGAGACGACTTTAAATGAGGTTTTCAAGGCCTTAGAAGTACAGAATTCAATTAAAACAGGTGATGACCCTTTGGGTCGTCACATCTATCAATGCCCCCCTTTTTCTAAAGGCGAAATCGGGTTTACGATATTTGGGCGGACAACTCTATTCCTTTTGGGAATTTGGGTTTTGAGATTTAGAAGAGTCGCCACCTAATTATTAAGTGCATTAGGACACTAAGAAAATTAAAAGAAAAGAAGAACCAGAGAATGGGTAAGGGCTTGAAATTATCTAAGGGGGAAGGTATTAGGCACCCCCCAAAATTTACTAGTGTGGTTCCCGACCATGCTATAATTGTGACTTTAAAGTGAATAAACATACAAGACAACTTCCACATAATGATTATAAGTAGGAATGTATAAAGGTCAGATAAACATGCTGAAGTTAGGGAATAGGTGGTTTCATAGTCGTTTAAAAGAATGTATAAGTGCAGAAAAATGGGGATCAAGTAACGAATGTAAATAATCAGACAAAGAAGTAAAATGGACGGAAGTTTAAAAAAGAAACAGTGCTGAAAACCAAACAATTAAAAGAGCTTGTGCATAATAAGTGAAAGGGTTGAAAAAGACTAAACATCTTAAAAAATTATGGAAAAGGAGAAGGGAGCAAGCAAGGAGGAAAGGGGGTCCTAGGTTTATAAATAACATGGATCACCCCACACAACACCCGGTAACTATTTATACACATGATGTTATCGTGTGGTCATCATATCCATATCTACCCTTTCCACCCCGTTAAGGTATTAAAGCGCGGGATAGTATCGTTATATAATGCATGCTATTACCCGTCCCAATCTTATCAGTCTCGGAGGCATTGAGACTACTAGTCCTAAATGAAGGGGGTTGAGTATTTTCAGAGTTTCAAAAGGATAAAAGTCTAGGCGACAATAAAAAAATACATAAACAGTTAGGGGGAAACAAATAGCAATTAAGGCTCACACATGCCTCCTCACTTAGAAGAGAAAATATAGCATGACTTCAAATACTGGTTTGGTCTAAATTAAATTAAAAGCATAGGCTGGGCTGATTCATTTCATATTTCTCAGATGAGGAGTCCGAATTAGCCTTGTCTGGATGTAGTTTATCAAAATTGACGCAATTAATTACCTAATAGTTTGCCTAAGTGGGACCTATAGGCATGACATCTAATAGAGCGTACTAATTTTAGGGAAAAGGTTGCTGGTTTTATAAACAAAAGATCTGTAGATTTTGACTACCTTATGACTGATTTTAGACTTGTAGATGAAATAGACGAAGCTGGTTCAGTTGATTCTTCCTATATGCATGGTTTCTAAGCGTAATTGGTTTTAAACGATTATATAAATGCAAGAGTCCTATAGGCATGGTATCTAGAGTGAAGTTGGTTATTTATTAAAGCTATGACTGTTTGCCTAACATCATGTATAAGCAGAAGTGCAGAAACCTAAGATCATGATTTCTATATGCAAAACTTATAGGCATAATTTCTAAGATGCAGAAGTGCAGGACTTATAGACATGATTTCTAAAATGTTGAAGTACAGAAAACTTATAGACATAATTTCTACGATGCAAAAGTGCAGAAATACAGAAAAACTTATAGGCACGAGTTCTAAAATGCAGAAATGCAGAAGTGCAGAAAACTTATAGGCATGAGTTCTAAAAATGCAGAATGCAGAAATTATAAATAACCTATAGGCAAGTTTTCTACCCTTTACATGCATTCATTCCCATCCATTTTCACTAGCCATCCCCAATCGTTATTACAAATTATTACGGACCTAAATGAATCAGAAAAAAGAAAATTACATCAGAAGTTCCAGCTACATCCAAACAACCTAATTCAGACCCAAAGTCCAACAATATGAGATAAACCAACTTCCAGGATCAGATTTCCAAAAGCCTTTCTCATATTCGGGATGTGTTAAAGTTCCCAAGAGTCTCAAAGGACTCCAGGCAGTGCTTACACCCCAAACACATTGCAGAATTAAGATCATAGTGCAGTGTGAAAATGCTAGCCCTCATATGTCCAAGTTCAGAGGGAACTCAAGGTCCCAAAGCAAGGCTCATAAGAGAGGGGCAAAACTTAAAAGTCTAAGAATAAGTGTAAGTGCATAGGGGAAATTAGGGAGAGCCATGGCAGGCTGGTGGTCATGCCCAGCAATTGGGAATGCTGGCACACCCCTCACCAGCCTGTTAGCCAACTTAGGAGTTAGGATCCATTGTGGATCAGGTTATGGCCTGGGCAGTAATTTGAGGGATTCACAAATAGAAACAGATACAAGGAAAGAACACAATTAGCATAGATCATTAAACACGAGCAGTAAAGCAAACAAGAGTGCTGGAAAAGTAAACATATAGGGATGAGGCAGAAAACTAAATAAATGACATACCAGTTTCGAAGGAAAACAAGTGAGAAAATAGTAGTCTTGAGAGAGCCAAGTTGCAAATAGAGTGATTCCAAAAGATCTTAATCAAAGCAGAGTGTTGATTTCAAAATAGTAGTGCAAGAAAGTATGCAATTGGAGTGTTTTTGTTCATGTGAATCCCAGTGTCTTTGTAAAGAGGGAAAACATGTCTTTATATAGTTTTGAAAACGAGCAGTGCATAGGCAAAAAGGCACAAACATGGAAATAACAATCAATTAGTGTCAATTAAGACAACTCGACTCCTTTAATTAAGGAGTCTAGTTCAAACGGTCAATCAAGGCAGAATAAGGAAAAGAAATCAGTTCAATAAGGCTGATTAGGGCATAGAAACCACATAGTGCATAAACAAGGACAAATACATAGTGGGTAATTAAGGAGAGTTGGAATAACAATGTATTTATATATATATATATAAAAAAATAGATCATCAATTCAAAAATCAACTAAGAGGATTCTGGATCCAATTGTAATCACAGGGAATCCAAAATAACTAAGGAAAGAGTCACATAAATATAGAAATAATTTAAAAAATTGGTACAGAATTACAGAAGGAATACACAAGATCATGTATTTAAGGAAAACATCACAAGCATGGGATTTTTACACAAAAAGACCAAATAAACAGCCAGTAGGGTAAATGAGGTTCGATCGAAGGAAAATCAGTGACAATTTATCAGCCTTATTAAGGGAGTTTCAGAGTCAATCACTTAATTGGTAAAAAACCTTTTGAAAGAGAAATTTCTCACATATATAAGCGCACAGATCAAACAAAAAGAGTTGTTAGGTTATTTAGAAAAAGAGTTTAACACTGAAAGTCTCAGAGTCACAAGCAAAAAGGATCTCAAGTTCAATTGCAGACTCATAGTGAGTCTAAAAGCCTAGGGTCCTAAAGCAGAACCCTAGTCCCCCTTGTCAAAGAAACCTCCCCAAAACCTAGGGTTTCGAATAGAGTCAGAGGTGAGAAGACAAGGGCACTGAGAGAGGCTCATAAGCCTTTTTTTCAAAGACTTATGAGAGACAAACATACACAATAGCAAGAACACTGATTCAAAGTCATGCTTGAAAAAACTTGGAATTTAAACAAGTTTTAGAAGAAAGAGATGATACGAATTTAAACAAAGTAGGTAAACACATGCTTAGCAGGAACATAAACAGAACTCAGTAAGGTGAACAAAATCAAAGAGCTCAAACATAAACACACATATAGCAAAGCATGAGGGTTAATCGACACGAATTAATCATGCGAGCAAAAAAATAGAAGACTCTTGCATAATGGAGAAGAGCCAAAAGAGCAAACTCACGCGTGGTAAAAGAAAACAATCGAGCATAAGACACACATAAAGAAAGAATAGGAGCACAAGACACATATTTGAAGAAACCCTTTTTTAGAAACCCTAAAATTGGATTTGAGCGATTTTAAAAAAGAAATTTGGGGAAAACCTTTGAAAAGTCAAGCAAAGACCAGGCATGTCACAGATCTAAATGAAATAAGCAAGTACAGAACCTCAGATGGCTTAGAAGCAGAGAAAAACCCTAGAATAAGAAATGTCTTGAGGAAAGTCGGATCCTGAGTCGAAGAGACTCATATTGCTCGAACACGCCGGAATAATGGCCAGAGAGGCCATAGATATACAGATCTGAGACAGATCTAAAGAGAGTCGTTGAATTCAGGCCTCAAAACTTCGAGTAGCTTAGGTTTAACGGTGAGAGAGAGTGAGCACATGCCACCCATGGCTTGGAATGCCATGAATTTTGGTGGAAATATGGTAGAAACAGGTGGGAGATGATTTGGGTTTCGGGGTGGGATAGAGAGAGTTTTAGAGATGAACAGTTCAAAGGCGGCGTATCTGATAGAATGGATTAGGGTTAGGTGGGTTAGGGAATTAAAAAAGGAAAGAAAGAATATCGGTCGTTGATTAAAATGATCAAACGACCTGGATTTAAAGGGAAGCTGGGTGGGTTTAAAATCGGGTTAGGGGTCGGGTTA
>MU763586.1:0-36689 GCA_026770625.1 Nicotiana glauca | reverse complement strand
AAAATTGAAATAGAAATGGACTATGTGTTAAATAGCCAATTTTTCCCCTTTTTTATTTTACAAAAATAGTAATAATGATTTTAAAAGCAAATTAAAAGCACTAAACTAATTAATAATATATAAATATTAATCCAAAAATACTGAAAATAATTTTATAATTGTAAAATGCTATTAATCGTAAAATAGGCTATAATTGCAATTATATGCTATTTAGCTTTTAAAAAATGCTAATTTAATTTTTTTTAAAAACATACAAAAATTACCTTAATTATATTTTGGCGTAAATATGAGAATAGAAATAAATTATTCACCAAAATAATAATTTTGAGAACAGTTATTGGATTTTATACTGCTAGAAATAGACAACAAATTGATTTTAAAATCCTAAAAATTAGGAAAAAATATCAAAACTCTTGGGCATGCTTATATATGCATTAACCATGCAATTTTGAAAGTATTTTGATTATAAAAAATACATAAAAAAAAGTTGGGTATCAACGACATCTGCCTCTCGTGCCTGTGGGCTAGATCCTCGGTACACTCCTGTTGGATTCCCTCGAATTTGCCAAAAATTTTGGCTGCCTTTGTGGCTGCCGTTTGCCGGTCTCCCTTGGAGTCGCGACTGATGTTTTCTATGTCAACTTTGGCCTGGAGCACTCTGCGGTCAAGGTCGTCCAACTTTTTCACTAGGCTAGTTCTTAGTTCGGGCATTGTATCCACGATAGGTCTTAATACCTCAATCGTCTCTTCAAGGGACGCAATGCGATCCCTATGATTCACCATCGTCAGAAATGATGGTAATGTCAATGCATTCCCTCGTCCGATGTCGAGCCTAGGCTCTGATACCAACTGTCATGCGACGCCTTCCTGAGATTCCTTGGAAGGGCGATGTAAGGCTAAGCAACTGATATCAGTGCAGTTACTGTCCGCCAACTGAGGTCCCCTCCGTATGCTAGACGAGATTGTCAGTGCCGTACGGAAAAATCAATGTCAAGAGCAATTGAGAGAACAGAAATGATAATTGAGAATGAAAGAAAGTTTGATTGTATTAATGAAAGCTATTGCAGAAAAGCAACATGGTATCGAGGGTGAGAGACACCGGTATAGAGAATTGTTTGCTTGCTTGATCCCCCCTAATAATGGTTAAAAGAATAATCCAAAGCTACAAGACTAGACTTGACTAAGTTAGAGAAACATAATGGAAGTACGTGAAATAAAACTACTCTATATTTACAATAAAAAAGACTTAGTTTTCTATAAGGCAGCAGCAGGTCCGTTGTCAGCAACATTGTCTTTGGCATCACGGTCTGTGCGTGTGGTGCTGTCTGTGCGCGGCGCTGTTGGCATCTACCTACGGCTTGGCGCTGGCGAAGGATATCGGTGGCGCGACCAAGACCACGAGGCCGTCCGTAGCGCTAGGCATTGAGAGGCTTACTAGGATGCCATGAGGCGCGCCCAAGGGGTCATGAGGCATGGCTAGAAAGCCGCCCATGACACATGCTTAATGAAAATTAAAAAATCAAAACTCACTTATTTATTAGCCATGCCATACCCATTAATTTAATATATACCCACATTTAGCAAAATAACGCATTGGATTAATAATTTTAAATAAATAATATTAACAGATAAAGCTTTAAGAAACTTAATATTAAATACAAATATCTTTGAAACTTTTTTTAAAATTTTTATTGACTATTAAAACTATAATTTTTTTAAAAAATTGTTTTTATTACTTCAAATAAATATTTAAAAAATATATATTTTATTATTATTTTTATACTTAAAATATGTTCATGTTTGGCTATGATTAAATAAATTGAGTGCAATGAAAAAATCAAACGTAGAGATATATTATAAAAATAATAAATAAAATAATTTAAAGTTATTTTAATTATATGTAAGATAACTAGGTAAAAATAAATTATATAGAATAAGTATATAATATAGAAGGTATTAGATAAATGAAAGGATTAAGGTCAATGACATAATAGACTTTTCAAGTAAAAGTACTATAAATTTTGGTCAATGTGACTTTTGCGATAAATAGAGCAAAGAAAATAACTTTTGTGTAATAAAAGAAAGAAAATGACTTTTGGGTAATGAACACAAAGTTGAATGATTTTTACATAACAAAAAAAAGGAAAGTGACTTTTTCGTAATGAAGACAAAGTTGAATGACCACCCCAATTTACTCAAATAAAAGGATTTCATGAGTATCCATAAATGTTTATTTGTCTTCGCTTTTCTCCCTTGATTTATGGTTCATTAATCTTTATGCATAACAACAACAATAATAACAATAACGATGATAATAGCAATAGTAATAATCTATTAGGTAGCTGAACAAATTATTATTTAGAGGAATTGATTTTGATTACTGGTTCTCCTCTGATGATTATACTTTTTTTATCTCATAATTGAGACCATAATTTGCAAATTATATATATATATATATATATATATATATATATATATATAAGTTGGCCATGAAAGCCATTGACATTCATGTAAAATTATCCCATACCATTATTTTTCATTTTCTTTGTCTACTCAAACACCAACAACAATAGTCGAAAACCATGTTCTTTTCCGTTATTAATTTTCTTTTATATATGCTTGGGAAAGCACAAAAAGAAAATTAGGAAAACAGATAAAGAAGAAGGTTGATGATTTCATTAAATAATTGAAATTCAGGTATACTAGAAATTAATAAAAAGTATTAACATATATCAACATAAATATTTCAATTTCGGATCGTTGTCGCGGATCCCTTATGACGTTTGACCAGAATACACAATATAAAGGATGTCCATGTCTATATCCATGTGCAGTCCTCAATCTAAGTCCACTCACTTTTCAATTTTTTTTTTGGTTTGCACTCGGTATATGATATCTATTGGGCCTGACTAAATTCAGATTCACGCCAAAAAGTTTCACAGTGGGGATAAAGCGCTTCTTAATAAAGGCAAATCCAAGCTCAGAGACTCGAATTCGAGACCTCTGGTTAATGATGATAGAGTACTTACCCCTTCACCACCCTTGTTGGTACTCATTTTACATTTACTATACCTTAACTGACGAAGCAAAAAAAAAAAAAAATTTAATAAGGAGAATCAAAAAGATATAAACTCTATCATGGCGGGCTTAGGTTGATTAGGAATAAGCCATTTCCCCATGTTCCCATGTAAAGGTATTGAAGGAATCGGTATATTTAGAGTTGTTGTACTTAGAAAAAATAGAAAAAGCAGTTAGAAAGACCCGAAGGACTGTCTAGTGATCAATAAAGTGGATTAGAACGATATATGAGGTCTTGGGTTCACTTCCCAGCATAGACAAAAAATACTAGGTGACTTATTTTGTTGCTAGTGGGAGTTGAGAGGTAGCAAATATCACGTGGAATTAGTCGAGGTGTGTGCAAACTAACCCGAACACCGCAATTATGAATAAAAAAGAGCAATTAGAAAGGGCAGGAATAGCGGATCATTTGCTTAATTTCCTAAGTTTTGGGACTCTAGTATCAAAGACTCCAGATATTTTATCATAAAAATATCAAATTTAGATTTAACTTATTAAAGAAAATAAGTCGAATAGATAAAAGGTTTACACGATATTTGAACCTCCTAAAATGGTTTTGAGCCAATAACTAAGAAACTTCTCTCTTATATATGTGCGAAAAAAGATTTTTTTTTTAAATCTTATATTCACAATATAATTTTCTAATAAAGAAAATTCAATCCTTTCAAACCATGTAATTTCATGTGGTATATAACATACTAAAGAACTCAATTACAATAGTCACTTGTCGAGGTTATTCGATCACTTATTTTAAACACCTTACTCAATGTCAGCTGAATATATTTTAATTTTGTAAAAATTATATTAAAAAAATAATAAACAAAATTATACTCTAAGTTAGGTGGTTCATGTATATGCTTTTTATACGTACAATGTACGAGAGATAACATTGGCTAGCAATAAATGAAAATGGTCCCATCCATATGTTCTCTTCCCAAACAAGAGCTACGTTTGTCGATGCCATTCACATGACTTGCTTTAAATTTCCTTTTTTTTTAAAAACACACAATTTTGTTTTTTTTTAAATATTTTTGGCTAATATAATGAAGTGCTATTTTAAATAGTCATATAGATTATAATATAAAATAAAAAATTGATTCCAAAAAAAATATTATAATAAAATGCTATTATAGACGATAATTTTATAAAGAAGTTTGACTGTACAAAAAAATCAAAGTTACATTAGGTGGTTAGACCGACTAATTTAGAAGCTAGCAACCGGCTTTAGTATTAGTGGGCGTTTGGACATAAGACTTGTAAAATTCTAAAAAAAAAGTAATTTTTTAAATTTTTTTTAAGTGAAAATAGTATTTGAAAATTAGAATTGTGTTTGGACATGAATAAAATTTTGGGTTGTGTTTGAATTTGTGAGTGATATGAGCGAAAGTCTTGAAAAATAACTTTTGGAGTTTTTTAAATTTTCGAAAACTTTTAAAATTCATCTTCAAGGAAAATTAAAAATTTTACGGCCAAATACTAATTTTGAGAAAAAATAAAAGAATTTCGAAAAAAGTAAAAAAATAAATCTTATTTCCAAACGGGCTCTTAATTAATCTTCTACTTAGATGACCAAAAATATTTGTCCAAACGAGCTTCCTCCGTTCTAATTTATGTGATGTACTTTCTATTTAGAGGAATGATATTTTTCTATTACATAAAGGCAAGGTAGATGTAAGCAAAAGGGCAACAAAGGAGGGAGCACAAACTATTGTTCTCCACTCATCCACTTGATATATAGTACTTGCTATAATTGATGGCAATTGGTACTAATCCGTTTGACCAAGTTTTTCTGGCCAATTTTTTTTTTGTTGCTAAAAGTACTTTTGGCAAAAAATTAAAGTGTTTGACTCAGTTTTTAGAAGAAAAAAAAAAAAGTGTTTTTGAGGAGAAGCAGAAGAAGAAAAAAACAGCTTCTCTCCAAAAGCACTTTTCTTAGAAGCACTTTTGAGAAAAATTCATTTAGAAGCAGTTTTCAAAAGCTTGACCAAACACTAATTACTGCTCAAAAGTGTTTTTCAAATTAGTTAGCCAAACATAAACTAATAGCCTGTTTGGCCAAGCTCTTTTTGGCCAAAAGTGTTTTGTTTTTGGCGAAAAACACTTTTGGCTAAATATTGAGGTGTTTGACCAAGCTTTTGGAAGGAAAAAAATTGTTTTTGAGAAGAAGCAGGAAAAACAGAAAAAAATAGCTTTTCTCCAAAAGTACTTTTTTGAGAAAAATACACTTAGAAGCAGTTTTCAAAAGCTTGGCCAAACACTAATTACTGCTCAAAAGTGCTTTTTAAATTAATTAGCCAAATACAAACTATTTCTCACCAAAAGTATTTTTTAAAAAAATACTTTTGAGAAAAACACTTATCAAAATAAGCTAATTTTAAAAGTTTGGCCAAGCGGTCTATAATTCCTCTTGTGTACTATGGTTTACCACAGGTCCAAAGGTAAAAGGGCCAACTCAAACTTTACTTCCTTGTCCTAATGTCTTTGTCCTTGCCACTATATCATAATTGATGGCAATTGGTACAAATTCACGTGGTTGAAAATAACCAATTGTACCTGATAAAATGTGTAAAAAGATGACTAAACCAAGGTGTTCAACTCATCACTTTTTTTCAATAAATATTTTACAAATATGGTCTAATAATTTTCGCTAAAAAATTATATTGTATAGTTAAGTAATTATATATATAATTGATTTTTTTTGACTTCTTCATATATTTAATTTTTTATATTTTGACTTTTCTTAGTAAAATTCTAACGGACTATAATAAGAAAAAGGATAGAAGAAGGGCATGGGTTCAATGCATTACCATAAGGATGAAGAACAACAACGACAACAACAATATAGTGTGATTCCACAAGTGGAATCCGTGGAGGATTGATAATACATAAACTTTACTCCTACCTTGTGTGAGGTAGAAAAATTATTTTTGATAGACCATCGGCTCAAAAATATATTTTAAAAATAGGTTGGAAATACAAGAGTAAAATACTATGATAAAAATATCGAAGAAAAGAAAAACATTAGCAGCAAAAGTAGTAAGATAACTAAAGCAAGGTCAATAAGATGAAGAAATGAAATAGAATTCCTTGCATGAGAGGTCCTTTTACATCTATAGGTCCCTGTCCAACTTTATTCATATATCTCCATCTTTATTTGTTTCCTAGAAAAACTTACTACTTGTTTCCTTAAACATGAAAAAGAATTTAGTCGTACTCAATATTTGTATTAGTAAATTGATAAATGCATAGCACTTGTCTTTTATATAAATCTTAATCATTTAACCATTGTTCACTAACATGCATTCTTACTCTAATTTGTGACTTTTTAATATTAATCTATTCGATCTAATATAGTCACACTTTTTTATAATATTCATTCTCTATTATAATAATTCCTATAATGGCCAATTTTTCATGTTATGTTATAATATATGTTGTTCTTTTAAATAAATACTTCACTACATTAGTCAAAAATATTACAACGAATGAGGCTATTATAGAAAAATTTGACTGGAACTCATTAGTGTTACCGTATTAATTAGTTAATTCATCATATCCTAAGCTTTTCTACGTATATCACTCGTCGTGAAATAATTAGTAGTACTTGTTAATTTCTTCTGATAGGTAAATGACAACATTATATATGATGCTTACTATATAGTACAACAAATTTCCCTCATTTTAGGGCATTACGTTGAATAACCTTATCTATTAAGGAAGTTGTTAATCGCATAACAATTTGTTCCGTGTGGGGTCGAAGAACACTATGACAAATGCATATTATACCCTATGAAGCACGTAATTTGACAACATGAACGTGCTTTGGCAGCACCACTATCTATAAATTAGTTATGTTATATGTTTTACTCCATGTACAAAAAGTATCGGTATGCGAACAAAGTCTCGTATTGGTTGTTGAAAATATTAGTAACATATAATAAGGTGCATGAATTTCTTAATGGCGTCTTTTGGAGAAAATCGTGCGAGCCTAATCCAAAGCGGAGTATATCACACAATGTTAAGAGTATATTTGGACCGATTTAGTCCAACAACTGGTATCAAAGCTCAGGTTCGGTGGGAAGAGTATGGAGATATGGCAAAGTGATAGTGTGAGGCTTGATTTGTTTACCCTTACGAGTTTGGAGACGTGCACACAAAAAGAAGCTAGTTGCGGGGTTCAGTTGTCGCAAATACTCTAACAATATGGGGTGACACATAGTGAATCTCGAAATAGTTTGAGGAGGAGATAGACATGTGGATCGTCGCAATGAGCCACTTGGAACTTAGTTCGATAGTGAAATTATTAGGTGTGTGAATAAAGTCCTACATTGGTAGCGAAAAAGATTAGGAGCCTACATATAATGTGTATGAATATCTTAATGGTGTGAGTTCTTTTGGAGAAAACCATGCATGCCTGATCCAAAACAGATAATATCAGACTATATTAAGAGCATAGAGTATCTTTGGACTAGTTTAGCCCAACAAAAGTGATGGTCCGGGGAAGGGCTACATCTCAAAGGAATGTATGATGTAAGCAGTCTACATAATGCAAGTATTAATGATTTATTTTACGGCTCCAACCCACAACTTATATATTATACATAGACAATTAAATCGTTATTCCAGACTTCCCAGCACTCGACATAGCGAAGAGGGTTAGATATTTAAAAGTTGAAAGCAAATTGCTGGTTGTCTATATGCTCAAGACAAAATTAAATACCTTCATCAGATGACATATATAGTTTTATCTTAAATCAATTACTATCTACAAAATGAAACAACTTTTTCTTTTATCATGTGAAAATACTATGCTTTCTTAGGATGCTATAGTACAACAATTATAGGAAAGAGCACTAGCATCGTGGATTGAACATACGTGAATAAAGCAATAATGGTGGAGTTAGTACAATGAAAATGACATAACTTTAATAGAAAATTAGTAAAAATCTTATTAGGGGTTGTCCTCGAGATTGTTTTCGTGCACAATTCAGCTTGCATTCATGCAAAGTTCTAGAAAAACTGTTTTTCAACGAATCTGATGTAAATTGCTTACTTTAATATAAGTACTATTTTTTATTTTTACAACTTTAATACGTAATTTATAGGTCACACGATCTAAATGATAATCCATTGGAAGGTTAGTTAATCGCATTCGCTTTCGTTTGTGCAGTTCAATTTTTTTCACGTTTTTTGTGAAAAATTCCGTAAGGCTAATTCTCTCACAAAAATATGGGTGCCATATATTTTTTATTTAATTAAATTTGTTAGAATTGTTTGTTAGAAAATTTGTTGCGTTCCCAAAACATTTTTGAGAAAGGTATTCCCAACAAACACTTTTTAAAAAGTTAAGTATAAATTGTTACAAGTCCAAACACATCGGGGAGACAGCAAAGGACGATAAGAACTTTATTTTTTTTGTTTTTTTTGGTTTCTCACTATGCTCCGTATTTATTGAGGTTTCGGTTAACTTGGATATTTACAATATGTGATTCATTAAAGAGGAAATCGCTCCCTATAAAAATAAATTATGAATTTTTTTTGTCAGAATTTCTGGTTTTAGATGATGTACAAAAAATTTTACTACAAAATATTTAATGCATGTATTGATAATGTAAAAATAAAATTTTCTATCAATATATATGAATTAAATCCTTAGCTAAGATAATTTCTTTGTTTACACATCAATATTGTAATTTGTAAATATTGAACTTTCTTACTGCAATTGAACTTCAAATAAAATATTAGGATATGTTTACTGTATCATTTTTGATGTATTATATTGTTTTTCGTTATTTCGTAATGTCATGCACCAATAATATGAAAAATAAACTTGTAATATTATATTTTTAAAAAAATAACAAGGTGCGAGATAAAATTATTATATAAAATAATATGATAAAGAATAAAATAAGATTATTTAATAATAAAGAAGAAAAAATGAGAAAAAAAGAAGGTAACGATGCAATCATACCAAAACGGTCATTATATAAAATAATACTTTTCATCGTTACGTAACAACAGATTTATTTTTACGATACAATAAAATTTAAATAACAATCAAAACAAATATTATATTTAAAATAATAATACAGTACAATACAACAATCGTTACTCGTTTGGTATGAAGTATAAGATGGAATAAGATGTGAGATTAAATTTATATAGTATTTGGTTGGTATTATAAATTTATACCATTAATTAAACACGGTATAAATTTAATCTCAAATTTAATCCATAATATCCTATTTTATCTCTCATGTGATATAAATTAGTTTTGGAATTAATATCCTGGGATAATTTAGGTCTCATTTGTTTGCACTTAATGGAGGTCTGAATCTTAATCATTCAGATCTCGAACATTAGGTGCATTTGTTTTTAAAGCCTGAATCTTAATCATTAAGTGCGTTTGTTTTTTTTTACTTCACAGCCACTTAATGAGTCTGAATGGGTCTGTATGATTAAGATCTATAACAGAGATTTAATTTCATTAAGATGCTAACACATATTCATTATTAACTGCCGCCATCGCCTACCATTATCAACTACCACCATGCCGTCATCACCACCATACTCAACCTCCACCCCTACCCCCACCACCAACATCACGCCACCATCATCCCCAATCATAGCCGACACCATTATTGACCATCACCACCCACTAGCCCCACCACTCCGACCACCATCATTCTCACCCACGATCAACACTCATCCACTTCAACTACCACAACTGACCATCCCGTCACCATCAATAATCACATCCGGCATTGTCCCTCATTATAACCTACCACCACGCACCCACCCACCACCTTTCTCAGTCACAACTACTACCACCACCCGCCATTATTAACTATCTTCCCATACCACCACCATCCTCAATCATAATCGCCACCACTACCAATCACTACTAGCTACTAGTATGAACCACCATCGTCAACCAAAACTTCCACCAACTACCTCCTCTAGTCAGCATTCACCCTGTTAGCCATCACCACCAACAACTATCATATTTTAAAAAATTATATATTTTATTAATAGAATATTATATTAGATATTATTTCATTTGAATTTTAAGTTTAGTAATTTTCAAAAGAAGATAATATTATACATTCAGATATTAAAAATCAAATAGTCTTAATTATTTAGTATTCAGATCTTAATACACATCTTAATATATTTAGATGTGTATTCAGATTCATATATCTTAATCTTAATACAGATTCAGATGCCTTAATCTTAAAAAAAACAAACGAGTCCTTAGCCGCAAACCTCCAGTAAGTTACAACCATCTCCCCACGTGAAATACTAGTTTTTACTTTCAAATTCTTAAGTAACTTTTAAACACTCTTTTTCCATTTCAACTCAAAAACACATGCTTAATTTACAGTACATGACTGGTTCAATTATTTGTTACTATTCACACGCTTTATTTACAGTCCAGTAAAAATTAGTCCGTGCTTATCACACTACACAAATACAGAGTATACAATCGTCGTTTTAAACGCAAGGAAAATGCCATCTCTTATTTCTCTTTCCTCTTTTTCTGCTTAATTATTTACTCTATTAAATATTCCTCTCTATATTGCCGGCGATCTCTTTTCCGGTGATTTACACGTTTTCCGATCATTTCTCTCTACTTACAGTTATCAGTCCTGTCTGTTTCCAGCTCTTTCTTTTTTTTGGTTTTTATATAGAATTAATGGTTTCTGATTGGGAGAAATGCAGTTGAACTAAAACGGTGTTTTTGGCATGAGCGGTTAGTTATTTTTTGCGCTCTTTTTTTTGTCATTTGATTGCTGCTAATTTAAGCTGAAACCATATCTTATTTTCACTAATTCTGAGAGGAATTTCGTATAAGGCTGTTTTCTGAATAGTTTATTTCTTAAAAGAGTGTTTTTGGCGTGGCAGTTAGTTATTTTTTGGGCTTTTTTTAAAAAAGAAAAATTATTTTCTGCTAGATTAAGCAAAAAACATAGCTTAATTTTCATTATTTCAGAGAGGATTTTCGTATAAGGTTGTTTTGTGAATAGTTTAGTTCTTAAAAGAGTGTTTTTGGCGTCCAGTTAGTTAACTTTTCGGCTGTTTTTGTAATTGATTTGCTGCTATTAAAGCTAAAATATAGCTTAATTTTCATCATTTCAGAGAGGAATTTTGTCTTAGGTTGTTTATCAGATTAATTTTGTCAATGGATGCTCACAATTATCATGGTCCAGTTAGTGGAAAAAAGAGTAATGAGTGGGGTTCGAATGAGTGGACATGGGATGGTGATTTATTTACAGCGGCGCGGCGGAATAATAATTCACTGCCATCAGATTGTTGTAAGAGCAAACAGTTAATGTTTCCTATAGGATCAGAGATTCATCCAGAAGCTAGTAGAATCTCCAATTGTTTTTCATCTGGTTCAGATGAATTACTGACATTAGGAAGTAATGATAAAGGGAGGAAAGAATTGGAGAAAAGGAGGCGGGCGATCGTCATTGAAGATGATGAACTGGATAATGAGGAAGAAGCTGGATCACTTAATTTGAAGCTAGGTGTACAATTGTATCCTGTGATGGAAGGGGATGAGGAAAAATTGGAAGGGAAGAGTGGTAAGAAGACAAAAATTGTTGGGGTTTCGTCGAATCGTGCAGTTTGTTGTCAAGTGCAGGATTGTCGAGCTGATTTGAGCAATGCTAAAGACTACCATCGGCGACATAAAGTGTGTGATGTGCATTCTAAAGCTGCTAAAGCTTTGGTGGGCAATGTTATGCAGAGATTTTGTCAGCAGTGCAGTAGGTTAGCTTTCTAGTAGAACATTTGCATATTCCTTATATTTAAAAAATAAAATTATTACTCTAGTTCTGTGAACCATTTAAATATGATTAAAATCAGATTATGTGAAAAGTGAAAACCAGATACATTGGTTTCTATTATCTCTAGTTTTATGAACCAAGGGAGCCTTGGTGCAACGGTAAGAGTTATTGCCGTGTGACTAGGTGGTCACGGGTTCAAGTTGTGGAAACATGCTAGTGCAGAAATGTAAGATAAGGTTGTGTACAATAGACCCAATGTGGTCCGATCCATCCCGGGAGCTGCCCATAGCGGGAGTTTAGTGCACCTGGTTGTACTTTGATGTCTAGTCTTATGTACCATTTAAAATATTATAAAAGTAGAAGTTCTGGAAACCTGATACATTGGTTTTTCTTATACGTAAGATTAAATAGATAACATTGTCCATAACTTATACCTGGTTTTTCTTAGTCACTGTCTTGATGTAACATGCCCTAATATAGCTCGTGGAATTGTGTGGTTACCTCATCTAAAAGGTTGAGGTGTGAGAGGGAACACTTTTATTTAATTAATTATATCTTCAATACATCCACATTTTAATACTCCTGGAACATGTAGTCATGGAAAGTGATCATGGTTTGGTGTTATGATTACTTTTGGCAGGTTTCATGTTCTACAAGAGTTTGATGAGGGGAAGCGGAGCTGTCGTAGGCGGTTAGCTGGTCATAACAGGCGAAGAAGAAAAACACATCCAGAAAATGTAGCTAATGGAGCCTCCATGAATGATGAGGGGGGTATTAACTACTTATTAATTAGTCTGCTGAGGATACTGACCAACGTACAGTGTAAGTTGTTATCTCTATTCCATGCTTTTCCTGCATGATATCTTTGTCTTATGACAGAAGATGTTCGGCCAGTTAATTAGGTAATAGCATTCTCATGACATAGTAAGGTGTGCTTGTAAGTACTTTCGCTGTTATGGTAATTGGTTAGAGTGCTATTCTATAATCAAGAAGTTTAGAAAGAGAGGAATGTATAGTTATTCTTTGCCTGACATAGAATCAACTTGATGAATACAATGATGTCTATTCCATAAACAGCATTTCGTCTCTCTGAACCGGGAGTTGTAAGATATAACTGATAGTGGGAATTGCTTTTGGTAATAGGAGGGTTGTTTTCCTATACTGTATTTAGTTTGAATGGTTGAAACATCAGGACAGGTTTTTATTACCTAGTTTGGGTTGACATAGGGCATTGGGTCAGGGATTAGCAACTAATAATTGATGGACATTAAAATAGATCTCGGTGGTAATTATCGACTGATACTTCTACTGGAACATTAGCCATCATTACTTGTGTACCATCCATTGAGGCTGTTTTGTTCAAGTAATCTATAGAACTAACCAGAGTAGTTAACTTTTAATCTGTACGGGATTGTACATTAGTTGGAATATTTTGTGTAAACTGCAACAATCGGTTGACTCCATAATTTCCATAAAGATTAAATACATCCGTAGAAGTAGCAGAAATCATGTGAAAGTCCACTAGTTCTATTGTTTTTTTGGGTGATCTTCGAAAGAGTAGCTGCTGGGAGACCGGTAAGTTTTACTTCAACATAACAAACTTTAGGGATATGCAACAGAAGGATCTGATGAGTTGAAGCTATCTTGCCTATTAATTCCTTGAACTTGGAAGAAGTTCATATAGATCTTTGATTTTCTTTTGAAATCTTCAACTGCAAGTCGCATTAATTAATGTATATAAATCATCATTAGTCAAATTTGAGGGTGGGGATATCCTGCATCACATGCTATTCGCCGTCGCTAATGGTGAGGATCCAGCTCTTTAGGACCTAGACTCGAATTTTCATGTCTTTCAAAAATCCAGTTACGGGTGGAATTGCGATTTTATCACAGTGGTCAAGTGCGCTGGACGACACAGAATTCTCGTTTAAATGGTACCATCAAACAGAGACCAGATTGCTACTAGAGTGAGGACTTCATCTGGGTTGATTGGTTGAACACAGACCTTCCACTGGCAGGCAATCATGTTTTCTCTCATTTGTATATTCTTAGGAGTTAGGTTAAAAGTATTAGGGAAATAATCCTTGTATAAAAAAACTATTGTTGTTAGTACCACTATTATTTTTTACCAGAATCATTCTATTGCTTTATTAATCCATGTATTTAATCCCTGTATTAAAATCTTTGTATTGAGTTATCTGCAAACCAAACTACCCCTTACAGTTTAGACTAGCCTATAAATGGTTATGTGACTCGATTACAAGTCTTCTTTTGTCATGCTTTGATGAAGTGGTTATGTAGCTGCTGAAGAAAAGGAGTACTAAAATTTATGCTGCTTTGATCCATCTTTTCCATAGTTCTAATTGGATTATCTTCAGAGGACTCTTGCTTCTTAATTGGAAATTAGGCTTTTCAAATAATTTTCTTTTGAAGTACCAAGATTCTGGAGACTTGGAATTTACTCTGAGAGAGAGACACAATTGTATTGCAGGCACGGTTAATTCATTCTCAATTTCTCAATGGCTTCTGATTCAGTTATTTTTGTGGAGTGTTTGGAAATGCATAAATTTTGTTGAGCATTGTTAAAATGTTAAGTGTTAGTGGTAGCATGTTAGAGTTAGGGAATTAGGGTTAATATCTTAAGTTGGATATTGCTCGACATTGGACAATATCATATTAAGTTTAGATGTCTTGTATTCATTAAATCATCAAGTCATCAATGTGTCTCTTCTCTCTCATTTCTCCTCACAAGGTATTCAGACCTTTATGATATTGGTAGAGATTTTAAGTAGCTTCTGTCTTGTGGAATGTGATCTTCTTATGTGAGTGGTTATAGTTTCAAATTTTCGACCTGCTTTGGAAACTTTATCATGGCTGAGACCTTCCTTCCTAGAAGAAAGAAAAGGAAAAGATGATTTTGTGCTGAGACTTGATCCAAGTTAACCTTTATTAGGCTTAGAACTGAGAACAAGAGAATTGTTTGATCACTTTACTCATGGAAAAGTGTCGCATCTTGTGAAAAATTTCTCAGATCACGAGCTACTATGGAGAAATGCTGAATGCAGAGATAAATAACCAAAGAAATAAACAGCACTTATGATACTTCATCAAGAGTTTTGTTATCTTCTTCAATCCCTTTAAACTCAATATTCGTTTTTGGTATGTTAAATATATTATTAATTTCTGCGTAATATATCTCCAATTTAGAAAAACAGTGACGTTGACCTTCCCAACGAGGCTGTTCATTGACATATGGGCTAAGATTTTTTGGAGGTGTGCGTATCTAATGAAACCACCTAAGTATTGAATACTCACCTTTTGATGACTGCGATTGCAAGATTTTGATGTTGTTTTCTTTGAGAACTCATTACCATGTAAATTAAACTAAATCCAGTTCTCTTGAGAGTATATAAACATATCCACGTTGACAGTGTGTTAGAGGGTAAATTAACATATTGTTTCTGATGGAATCTTTTAACTTGATTATGTACTGATAATGTCTCTTGTAATATTGAGCTTAGTTTATGCAGTTGAGAGTCCTAATTAGCTCAGGGAGTACTTAGTACCGAGTCAGTTTGTCTCTAACAAGCTTTTGAGTTCCACAAGAATCATGATAACATATAGGCACATAAATAGGTACTTATTTTGAGATTTTGGTGTATGTGAATTGGAGGAGTTACTTTCTGGCTTCTTCTCATTATGAAATGCAGCCAATAGCTCAGATCAAACTAAAGACCAGGATCTACTGTCCCATCTGATGAGAAACCTAGCTAGTTTGGCTGGTGCAACTAATGAGAGGAATACATCGGGCTTGTTGTCTGCACCTCCAGAGCAGCGGAATGTAGGGACATCTATGGGGGCCCCAAAAGAGGTCTGCACTATATCCAAACATTGGTATTGAACCCTTTTCTCTTCAGCTTCTGATTGGATTGATTTGCAGCATTCTCTTAGGCCTACTGGGAATTGTTTGATACCTGCATCTGAAGTGACAGAGAAGAGAATGGGCAGGAGTGATGTTGAATATGGGATTTCACAAAATCCTTGTGCCTGGCAGACTGATTCTCTTTGTTGCAGAAAAGAGAGCTCACCTATCAATGCAAATGCCTCAGCTAAGGTGAAGCTGAATAATATCGATTTGAATAACATCTATGATGATTCTCAAGATGGCAATCAAAAGCTGCAGAATTCTGATGCCTCTGCAAACCCAGGGGCTGCATCTTCTGGCTGTCCTCTACGGATATGTCATGACCCTCATAAGTCAAGCCCAGGGACAAGTGGGAACTCGGGATCTACCTCATCCCTTTCGCTATCTAATTCCAGTGAAGAGGCTCAGGTATGAGTTTTGTTTTCTATTGCTGTTTACCATTGTACTCATGCAATTTGTTTAGCTGACAGGCATGTTTTCTGCAGTGCTGGTCTTCAGCTTCTAATTTGTCCCTAAAATTTTGATGAAATATCTGGAAATTGAAATCCATATCTTTAGCAGGCTTGTGTACATTGTTCTTCTCATCTATGCTTTAAACTCGAGTAAGTAAGTAGCTTAATAATACTTTCAGCAATTAGCACTTGTACTTCCCAGCCTTGCTAGGCCTTCAACATTGGCTGCCTGAAATCGTGACTATGATTCACTACTTCCACCAAATATGGTAGATTATGATGCAAACATGTCCAATCTGCCATGCTATATTGGTTCTACAGTCCATAGATCCTCCAATATATATGTGCAGACTACCACGATGTTCCATAAGTGTGCTCTTCCACACTATGAGCCAGACATTCTGTCATAGAGGCTGCTAAATTTACCAGTGCAGATATTCAATTCCCCCGTTTCTCTGTCATGTGAACTGCGGCTACGAGATATGTGGCTCCTATATCCTATATTTACCAAGGTGTTTGGAAGTAAAATTCTGTCTTTGAGAAAATTTGATTCAGTTGTATTTTGGTGATAAAAAATATATTGTTAATGTTTGGTAAATAGATCTTCGAGTTTGAGATCAATGTGTTTGTCTCATAAGGTTACTCTAGGCTGTTTGTCCCTGTAGTGCTAGTCAGATACTCGATCTTAGCCAAAAGTCCGAGAAAGATATTGTATTGCTAGTCAGATACAGAGAAGAAATTTCTAATGACTTTGATTATTAACGCTTGATGCATCAATGGATAAAGATGATTTGTCTATTAACTACAAGATTTTGACTAATTTTCAGAGTCGAACAGATCGTATAGTCTTTAAACTCTTTGGGAAGGATCCTGGTGATTTTCCTACAGCCTTGCGGAAACAGGTATTTGGTACTCCTGCTATAATATTCTTCAATGACAGTGTTCTCATGTTTCTTTTATCTCAATTTGAAACCAAACCTTTTCTATTCCTGGGCAATTGCAGATTCTTGATTGGTTATCACACAGTCCGACAGATATTGAAAGCTACATTAAGCCTGGTTGTATTATACTAACAATATATATTCGGATGGATAAATCCATATGGGAGGAGGTAACTTTTTTTATTCTCAGAAATGTATTACTTAATTTTATGAGAGGAAGAAGTGGAGCAATAAAGGTTTTAGCAGAACACATATGGCCACAATGGAGAATATTTGGATAAAATGAAGCCAAAAATGAGTGTGATATAAACTTGCCTGATTCTTGAAATCAGAGAATTGCTTTAGTTATCCCCTGTATTAACTATTCGCTGTACTTTTCAACAAAATGAAACTAGCAAATTAAATCCCTTCCGGCCATACTTCTTCTCTTTCCTTTTCCTTTTCCTGTTCCTGTTCTCTTAATGTTTTAGCCAAACAAATATTGCTCCTAATTACTTTCTCCGTGCAGCTTTATTGTGATCTTAATTCTAGTTTGAGGAAGCTTCTTAATGCATCCGCGGATTCCTTTTGGCAAACTGGATGGGTTTATGCTAGGGTGAATGATCGAGTGGCATTTTTGTTTAATGGTATATTCTCATCCTTCATTGTATCCTTTCTTGATCTCTCTTTTTCTCGACAATAACGCCACTGATATGAACATTGAGTCTTTGCTTCTGTACTACAGGGCAGGTTGTTCTGGACACTTCCTTACCAGTCAAAAGCCATAGGAGCTGTGGGATATCAATTGTCAAACCTATTGCAGTTTGTGCCTCCGAAAGAGTTCAGTTTCTGGTTAAAGGCATTAACCTATCCCGGCCCACTACAAGGTGACTTAAATAGACATTTGCTTGATCCTAAAGACGTTTGCCTTTTCCGTTTCCTATTAGTTCTGCTTAGCTGGTTAGAGTATTTTGAGCTGGTTAATTGATTCTTTGTTTGTCTCCACTTCCCTTTTAGGATACTATGTGCCCTGGAAGGGAATTACCTGGTCCAGGGTAACTGTACTGATATGATGGTGGGAGCTGATTCTTGTATGGACCATGAAGACATCCAGTCCCTTAGCTTTCCTTGTATTCTGCCAAATGTTACTGGCAGAGGGTTCATTGAGGTGAAGTTATTTTCTTTTTTTTCCTTAATGCTTATTAACTGTTAATTTATCTTCTTGTTTTCCCTATCTTGGAGCAATCCTGTTAGGTTTATTATGAACGGAATTTGATGCTCGTTGGTTTACTAATGACACTCAGTTTTATCTTGCAAGTAAATTTAGTGAAGTACCTCAATGAAAAGGATTAACATTTGGTCTCTGTGTGCAGAGTAAACCTAGGCTTGGATGTCAAAATATAAAATATAAATGCATTCACCGATCAGGAAAAAAAAGGATATCTATTTATTTTTAACTCGTTCGTACATGCAAGCTATTATAGTATTATGTACTAACTTTTCGGTTGAACTCCTTGTTACTAGCCATGTGTTACTTTTCATTAGATCAACATATTTTGGTTCATACTTCAGGTTTGTACTTACCTGATAAAATAGAGTAAAATCTTATATTTCCTCTCCTCTTTCTGCATAAAATTGACTGTATTGGATACACTTTATTCTACTTCTGAAATGTAGTGTTCATTATCTTTGACTAGGTTGAAGACCATGGCCTTAGTAGCAACTTTTTCCCATTTATAGTTGCAGAGAAAGATGTTTGCTCTGAGATTCGTACATTGGAGAGCAATATTGAGGTTGCTGAAATGGCTGGTGGTTTTCTCCAAGGAACTGAAAACTTGCAAGCCAGGGAGCAAGCTCTTGAATTTTTACATGAAATGGGTTGGCTGCTTCATAGAAGTCATTTGAAATTTAGAGTGGGTTCTGGTGTCAACTTGAATCTCTTCCCTTTTCAGCGATTCAAGTGGCTTATAGAATTCTCCATTGACCAAGACTGGTGTGCTGTCGTAAAGAAACTGTTGGATGTTTTCTTCAATGGCATTGTAGATGTAGGACAACATTCATCACTTGACATTCCCTTGCGGGAGGTTGGCATCCTTCATCAAGCCGTGAGGAGAAAGTGCAGATCCATGGTAGAAATCCTATTGAAATACCGTCCGCATGGAGCTTTTGACAAATCAGGACTACAAAAGCAACAAGATGATCATGACTATTTATTTAGACCTGATGCAGTGGGTCCTGGGGGTTTGACTCCACTTCATCATGTTGCTAGTCTTGCTGGTTTTGAGAATATTTTGGATGCATTAATTGATGATCCAGGACAGGTATATCTCCTTTTATTATGTGCATTTTGGTCTGTTGCATTGGAAACTGACAGTCCCCTCAATACACAGAAAAGGGGGTGTGCAGGTGGGGTTGGGAGCTTTGGGGGGTGGGGGTGGGGATGTGAAGCATGATGAGATCAGCAATGACCTTCACTTTTTCCTCTTTATCAGTGTTGATATAGTTGCACTTTGTTCCCGGATGGCTGTAGAATACTTAGTAGCTTACTTAAGAATTTTTAGAACATCTATTCTGTATTTTTCTCTGGTTCCCTTATTTGGAGAGGAATGAGTTAGCCAGGTATTTCAAGGAGCTGATGATTGTTTTCTTCAGGTGGGAATTGAAGCCTGGAAAAGTGCCTGTGACAGTACCGGACTGACACCTAATGATTATGCATGCTTGCGAGGCCATTACTCGTATATTCATATTGTCCAAAAGAAAATCAGTCAGAAACCAGGTGATGGGCATGTTCTCGATATTCCTGGTTCGTTGTTGGATAGCAGTATCATGCAGAAACTATCCGATGGTCATAGGTCTGTTAAAGTTGCTAGCTTACAAACTGAGAAGTCTTTAAGGAAACCAATTCAAACACATTGCAGACAGTGCGACCAGAAACTCTATTATGGAAACTCGGGATCATCACTTGCAATATACAAACCGGCAATGCTTTCAATGGTTGCAATTGCTACCATCTGCGTTTGTGTAGCTTTGCTATTCAAAAGCTCACCGGAGGTTCTTTATTCGTTTAGACCCTTCAGGTGGGAGCTGCTGAAGTACGGCTCCATCTAAAGTAGGTATAGCCTAATATCAAGGTTATAGAAGATAGTATAGGATATCATGACTTATTTTCTTCTTCTGAATTTATTGACCGCAATATAACTGGAGAGTTCCAACTCTATGTATATTTTATTTTTTTACTAATTCTTCATTAAATATATGAGAAGCTCTAATTACAATAGGGAAGTTATATTCTTTTCATAGAGTACTAATTTCTTACATCTATGGTCTGAGCACATCATTTTCCTGCTAAACTGACTTCTTTGCTTCCATTTAGGTAAAGTCTGGATAAGCTGTTACATTTTTCATCAACTTTGTTCTTTTTAGCTGTTCTTTCGTTGCCCAAGCCTTCGTTGCAATATTTCATTTTTCTTTGTATAGTTTTAGTATAATTCATCATTTGTCAAACTTGTTATTTCTGATTCAAGATTACTTGGACAGAGATTTGTTCCAAATAGCAGATCGACCAATGGGAATCCTGACAGCCACTACTAATTGAAAATCTTTATCTAACATGTTAAAGCAATATTCCTTTTTTGAGTCTTTCTTAAGTTCAAGTTTTCACTATTTGTTACTCCTATGAGTTTAAGTAATATAAAGAGTCTTATACTATTGTTATAGCAGGTTTTACATTATTGTAATGCTCACAAACCAAACACTATCTTACAATAAAGCCGCAGCAATAACAACATCAACCCAGTACTCATCCCATCCATTAGTGGGGAATGAGGAGGATAGAGTGTATGCAGACCTTACCCTACCTCGGAGGGATACAGAGGCTGTTTCCGTGAGACCCTCGGAATCTTACAATCAAGCAAGACGTATAATTAAAGAACTAAAATATTCCTAAATACTGGTTATTGCAAGTTGTTAATTGAACATGTTTATGATTAGTGAATGAATTGAAAGCTAGTGGCTAAGTACCTTTTGGACAAAAAAGGTTCTAGCATCCCTACTGCCTACAGCAACATATAACAAAAGGCAAGAGTTTATAACCTCAACCAATAATGCCAAGTATACTCCACTTTCCCAAGAAAGTTAAGAACAATATTTTTTAAACCAAGAATAAAAGAAATTTAAGATATTGAAAAACTTATAGAAAAAACAACTGCATCAACATCAAGATTGAGGCTTGTCCCACTTGAGAGGCTTAACAACTTCCCATGTAAAGTCAGGATCATCTCTACCAAAATGACCATAAGCAGCAGTTTTCAAGAATCTGTTGTTGCCACCCCTCTTTAAATCCAAGTCAATTGACATCATACCAGGCCTAAAATCAAAATTCTCTTTCACTATCTTGAGAATTTCCTTATCTGGTATTTTTCCAGTTCCATAAGTGTCAACAAACACAGACAGAGGTTCCGGCACGCCGATGGCGTAGGAAACCTGCACAATGCACCTTCTAGCAAGACGATTGGCAACAATGCTTTTTGCAGCTTGTCTTACAATATATGCACCACTTCTATCAACCTTAGTAGGATCCTTTCCTGAAAATGCACCACCCCCGTGAGCACCCCACCCTCCATAGGTATCAATAATGATCTTTCGGCCCGTTAGACCAGCATCACCATGAGGTCCACCAATGACAAATCGGCCCGATGGGTTAAGGTGGAAAATGGTGTTCTCATCAAGATACTTCTCAGGTATCACGGGTTTGATGACATGCTCTTTCAGATCACGGGCAATTTCATTGTTTGTAACAGTCTCATCATGTTGAGTGGAGATGAGGACAGTATGGACACGAACCGGAACCATAGCACCATTGTCATTGTAATACTCAACAGTAACCTGAGTTTTACCATCAGGCCTAAGCCAAGCACAAGTTCCATTCTTGCGAACTTCAGTAAGGTGAGCGCCAAGTTTAGTAGCAAGAACATGGCTAAGGGGCATCAATTCAGGTGTCTCATCAGTGGCATAACCAAACATGTGCCCTTGATCACCAGCACCAATTTCCTCGGGTTTTTTTGGTTAAGTGACCATGGACACCTTGCGCGATATCAGGGCTCTGCTGTTCAATGTTCACAAGAACCTTGCAGTTATCAGCATCCAACCCCACATCAGCGGATACAAATCCAATCGCACGACATGTATCACGAACGATTTTCTCATAATCTACAATGGCTTTGGTGGTGATCTCACCAAAGACCATGACCAAGTTGGTCTTAGTACAAGTTTCACAAGCAACTTTGCTTTCAGGATCCTGAGCAAGACATGCATCAAGAACAGCATCAGATACTTGGTCACAGAGTTTGTCAGGATGTCCCTCATTAACAGATTCAGATGTGAACAAGAATGTCTCCATTTCTTTAAAGCTGCACTTAAAAGAATTAGATGACATCAGTAATTGAGAAAAATTCAGAAATCACAATTGAGTTGAAAAACAGAAATTTATCCAGCATGGTGCAGTACACCAATCCGATAAAAACATACGGTTATCACAAAACTATGTTGCATGGACTCATCAAAATGTTGTTGCAACCCTGCCGGATCCTCCAAAAAGCACTATTTTTGAAGGATCCGACACACGGATATTTTCAGAGAGTCGGAGCAACATAGTCACTAATTGATACACACTGTCGGAACAATTAAATCATATTTAATTGATACACAGTGTCACATCAATTTATCATTTGACAATGGTACATTCACACCAGACTACATTAATATACAATGGTAAGCGATAAACTTAAGGTAAGAATGTGTATTAATTAACTATGGTTAGAGATAACAGTTTATGTGAAGAAACGTATCATGTATCTATTGGATTGGTGTAAACAGTTGGAATGAGTAAGTTATTCCATTTACTATAGCATACTGCAAATGATCATAGAAACAGAACCCAAAAATCCATGAATGTAGTGGCAGACGCAGTGTCCTAACTTTTTAACAAAGTATGAATACAACAACAACAAACCCAGCATAATCTCACAAGTGGGATATAGGGAGGTTAATATGTACGCAGAACTTATCCTACCTTGGTAAAGAGGCCATTGAAGGACTAACAAAGTATGAATCTTGATTGATACTACACATAAATAAGCTTCAGATCTAACTCAATTCTTGTGTTTTTAAAAGTCCTCTTAAACATGAAGTTAAAAAAATAAACCCAAGAATAAGAATACATACACTAGACTAAGTTAAAAGCAGCATCTCAAGACCTAAGTTTGGACCATTTCGATAAATTCAAGAACATAAAATATGTGAATTAGATCTAAGGGTCCGCCCGACGCACAAAGTATTCCGCTGCATGGTCAGGGAAGCGCCGCATCTCAAAGGGTATAGTATAGACAGAGTACCCTAATGCAATCATTAGTGACTGCTTTACCGTTGCTACGTGAATCAAATCTATAAAGAGAAAAAAGAAAATACTACAAATAATTGAATAGCACTGCAAACACAAAGAACTAAATGTAGAAATAGAGAGGGATAGAGAAATGAGACCTTAAAAAGTTGGTGCAAAAGGATCTCTTGTCAAAGAATGAATATAGAGAGGCAAGGAAGTTGGTAATGAAAGATGGATATATATAGTAAGAAAATGGGAGTAATTTTGATCAAAATATGGGGTAGATTCATTATGTATTTTTACTGGGGTAGTTGGGATTCTCATATTTATGACTTACCTTAATTTAGTCAAACTACCTTAAATAAACAGCTCAACTCCATAGTGTCGGCAGACACGGTTTTACTGCTGTCCAAAAAATCCAGCTTTGTTCAGTCTGGTCCAATCATTGTGGTGTCAGTAATAGTATGAATTTAAGTTTGATTTATTGTCGGTGTAGAGGTATTTAAATGATAAAAAAATTGCTTAATTAATATACATTCTGGATATATCTGTTTTCTAAGAGAAGTTTTATTTTGTGTCTCATACAACTGACACTAGTTATATGAGGCTCCTTTTTGTCTCACAAAATTGTGGACCCCAATCTTACACTTCTGGGTCCACAGAATTCTGCGTCCACAAAACTGTGAGACAAAAAATTGCCTCGTACAACTAGACATAATATATAAATAACACAAGTAGAGGATAAAATGAGAGAGTGCTTATTAGGAGTAAAATTAACAATCATAATTGAGGTGTTAAAACAGGATGAGTTAGATCGAAAATAGCATGGATAAAAATTGTGACAGATTTATAATCTCATGGAATTCATAAAATATTAATGAGAAATAAAACGTACTGGAAGAATAAAAGTTATACAGGAGTATAAGCGATTCAAACTAGTTGAAATTAATTCTACAAAGCAAAAAATTATATTAGTAACTCGTATAATTAAAATCAATTAATTTAAAATTGAAGGGTAATGCTTGTGTTTGACGTGGAATGGGTTGGTTGGTAGATGTCTGTGTTTTTTAGGAAGAATAAGACTTGGATTTAGTGCCTGTTTGGATGGGCTTAAGCCCTTTTTTAGTTATGGAAGTGTTTTGCAACAAAAAAAATGGCTTAAAAAAATTAAAATATGCTTAAAAAAAGTCAAAAGCTACAAGTTGGCTAACCCTAACTTTTTCGAAATTGGCTTAAAAACCATTTTAGTTTAATCAATAAAATTACTTTCTTGTCCATTATAAGTTTTCATAATACCAAAATTACCCTAAAAAACCCTAAAACATCTACTTCTCAAATTTCATTCACTTCAGTCGTTCCTCTTCTTTCCCCTTACTCTATGCTTCATCTTGATTTTCTGCACTTTCCTCAAGCATCACACCCAATTGTATTCACTCAATGCAATTTTAAATGCATACTCTATTTTCTAATTCTCTTAGGACAAAAGAACAAACACGACATAAAATATTATGTGTAAGCTTCAATTATTGTTTCGTCGAATTGCTCATTGTTTGTAAGCTTCAGTTATTATGTTTGTATTATTATATGCATCATAGAACAACACTAATTTCTTATCTTTGTAGGCAACATTGATTTTAATACATATTTTTTGTGGATTGACGTGGCTTGCAGTATGTGTATGTTTTCTTGCTTGTAATTGTCATGTGTTGTCTGGTGGAAATGGAGAAATAAAATTTGTAATTTGATTGCTAATAAATTTGTGAAGCTTGATACTTGTAATTGTTCAGACTTTTATGGAAATTTACTTGATTGAAAGTGATGAAAAATGAGCGTTCAAGAATTATATTTATAAAAATTATCTAAAGTAATCAATTAAATTGAAATAAATTAAAATTAAAATTATTTTTTATTTGCATTAATTCATAATTAAATATATTGTAGTAATCAACTCCTTTATAATGTTAACAACTTTAAGAATATTTTTATCTTTTTAATAGAAAAAGAGCTTACAACCACTTGTTTACCAAACAATTCAACAACTTTTTTTAAGCTTCAGCACTTTTATCCAAACAGATAACTGCTTATTTATAAAACAAGCTCCAGCACTTAAAAGTCACTTTTTTTAAGCCAATCCAAACGGGCTCTTAGTGGTAGAAACAAGCTTAGTTATCATATTAGGAGATGCGCTGTTAAGTTGAAACATCCTTCCATCCAACTCGAAATATCGTAAGAGAAGCACTTTTACGCCCAAAAAATCTCATGTCTTTCCGGACCAGCCACCGGCGATTTCCGACAAGTCTTTTCTCGGGAGAGCGGAAAAAGAAAAGAAAATGAATGTTGTCTTGTAACAAACACATTTTCCCTCCAACAAATTCAACCTCAGCCAAATCTAACGATCATCAACCAACCTATGTAATGTTTTAACAGGGGTTGCGCTAGAGCGGTAAGTACTTTTTATTTTTAATTAAAGGTTCACATGTCACGACCCAATTTCACCTCAGATTGTGATGGCGCCCAACACCGTTTCTAGGCAAGCCAACGCGGAAATATGAATAAGTTCTAGTTTTACTTTTTCCAAAACAGTTACAGCAATCTCTAAGTTTGAATTTAAAACAAGCGATAATTAACATTGTACCATAATAATTATATAATCTCAACAAAAAATAGTATACTAATGTGTGTGCCAAGACCTGATGTCACAAGTATGTGGGCAGCTAGTAACAACAACAACAACAACCCAGTATAATTCCACTTAGTGGGGTCTGGGAAGGGTAGTGTGTACGCAGACCTTACCCCTACCCTGGGGTAGAGAGGTTGTTTCCAAATAGACCCCCGACATCTTTACCTCCAAGAACTTCCCACCTTGCTTTTGGGGAGACTCGAACTCACAACCTCTCGGTTGGAAGTAAAATATACAAAAAAATAATTCTATCCTACTATCTGAAATAGAATAGATAACTAAAAGTAAAGAAAGACTCCATAAGGCTGCTGAACGGCATAGGAAGGGAGCAACTCACCGTGGAATCTCGGGCCAGATCAAGGGTATGCACTAGCCTGGTAACCAGATGTACCTGCCTCAGATCCTGTACAATTAAGTACAGAAGTGTAGTATGAATACATAAATAATATGTACCCAGTAAGTATCCTGTCTAATCTCGAAGAAGTGGAGACGAGAGGTCGACTTGACACTTACTAGGGTCAAATAATATGAAAAGTGTTATACTAAGCATGTATAACACCAATAATTAACAATTTATAGCAAGAAGCAACATGTCCTTTCCTAGATGATATCATAGTTATCCATTTATATTTCAGGGCATATAACAAAGTTCAGTCCGTAGCAATATACCAAGCAAGAAGCATACGCAAGTAGTGTCGAGGTCATACGGTCCGATCCAACATAAAATAAAGTATGCACTGCCGGATGGTCGAACGACGCGAACCATAGATGCATTTATTACCCCGCCCGCAAATCATATATGCGACGCGGTCAAATGTAATCAAACACAACAACAGGCAGACAAGAATATATATCAGGAGGGCAATTACTCACGAAAATATCAACTTCTCTTCAAAAGGGCCAAGAAAATAGTGTTTCTCTTATTAGATTCATTTACCACATTCAACATGATTTAAGCGGATCCCAAATTAATCATAAAGTTACAAGAACATCACATAAAGTATATTTTTAGGTCCTAGACTACCCGGACTTAAGCATAATAGTGGCTACGCATAGACTCTCGTCACCTAGTGCGTACGTAGCCCCCACATTTAGTGGCAAATTATTCAATTATTACACCTATGGGGACAATTCCCTCTTACAAGGTTAGATAGGAGACTTACCTCGCTCCAAAGCATACTTCCAATATCAAGAACATGCTCAAACCCCCAATTTAGAGCTGAACGATCCGGAACTAATTGAACGAGGTAGGAACTAGTCAATACAAGCTCAAGAGTTCACATTTTAATTATTAAAGTAATTTCTCAACCTTCAACACAAGTTTTCTAAAATCTGACCCCGAGCCCATGTGCCCGAATTCCGAAACTTTTCGAAGAAAATTATTTTTTATAACCTAAGGATCAATAATATATGATTTCTACTTCATTCCATAATAAATTTCGTGGTTAAATCTAACCTTTATCAAAACCTAGAAAACCCTAGGTTTTGATCTAATCCCATGATTTTTCCTTAATCTTTGTGTGTTAATCTACCCGAGGTTCAAGTATTATACTAGAAATAAATAGGATGAACTTACCTCAAGATGCCAGGTGAAACTCCTCTCTCAAGAGCTCCAAAATTGCCCAATGAATGAGTGAAAATGAGTAAAAATGGCCTCGAGCCCGTAATAAGTGAAGCTCACTACTTCAGTGGTTTCCGCATCTGCGATCGTAGGCCGCACCTGCGCCCAACGCATCTGTGGAAAGGTGTCTGCTTCTACGAAAAATCAGCTAGGCCACTGGGCCGCTTCTGCGATTTCGCTTCTGGCTTGGCCTGCCTTGGCTGCTTCTGTGAGAGGACGACCGCTTCTGCGGTCTCGCAACTGCGGCTGGCCAACCGCAAGTGCGGTTATGACAGATAGCTGGAGCTTTAGCTCCTTGCTAATTTTTCCAACTTCACTCGAGCCTCACCCGATTGACGCTCGGGGCCCTGCCCGAACATACCGACAAGTTTGAAATCATGAAACCGACTCGCTCGAACCCTCGAAACGCCCGAAACAATGCTAAATCTAAGAATCACCCCCTAAAACCAATTGAATCAAACTTATGAACTTCAAGTTCTTCAATTCACTTCTAATGCGCCGAAACGTAATTATACTACTCGGATTGACACCAAAATTTGCGGGCAAGTCTTAAATGTTATATTGGACATATACCAGGCTCCAGAACCCACATACGGGCCCGATACCAATATAATCAAGCATTATTTAATTTCATTAAATCCTAAAAATTTCATTTTTAATAATTTCTAACAAAAATTCATTACTCGAGCTAGGGACCTCAGAATTTGATTTCGGGCATACACCCAAGTCCTATATTTTCCTACGGACCCTCCGGGACCGTCAAAATACAAGTCCGAGTCTGTTTACTTAAAATGTTGACCAAAGTTAAACTTAGCCTTTTAAGAAAATCTTAGGGAATCAAGTGTGCCTATCACAACTAAAACTCTTTCAAATCCCGAACCAACCATCCCCACAGGTCATAAATTAGTTAAAGCAAGAGCGAAAAGTCTTATTTAGGGGGACGGGGGTTCTAAAAAGCAAAATGACTAGTTGGGTCGTTACATTTTTCGCCTCTTAAACAAACGTTCGTCCTCGAACGAACATAGAAAAGTACCTAAGCTAGGAAAAAGATGGGGGTATCTGCTCCGCGTGTCCTCCTCGGACTCCCAGGTCACCTCCTCAACTGGTTGGCCTCCTCCACTGGACCTTTATCGCGAAAATCCTCTTGGATCTCAATTGGCGATCCTGTCTATCAATAATGGCAACTAGATCCTCCTCATAACCCAGACTCTCATCCAAATGAATAGTATTGAAGTCTAAAACCTGGGGCAAGTCGTCGTCATACTTTCGCAGCATCGATACATGGAAAACTAGATGAACTCCCGATAAGCTGGGGGGTAAAGCACGCTCGTAAGCAACCTCCCCAACTCGCTTCAACACCTCAAATGGTCCAACAAACCTTGGGCTCAACTTGCCTTTCTTCCCGAATCTCATAACACCCTTCATTTGCGAGACTTTCAAGAGGAACTTCTCGCCAACCATGAATGATACATCACGCGCCTTCTGATCCGCGTAACTCTTCTTTCTAGACTGAGCTGTGCGAAGCCTCTCCTAAATTAACTTTACCTTCTCCAGGGCATCTTTCACCAAGTCTGTACCATACAACTTAGCCTCACCAGGCTCAGATCGCCTGAAAGGGGAATGACATCGCCGACCATATAAAGCCTCAAATGGAGCCATTTCTATGCTGGAGTGATAGCTGTTGTTGTAAGCAAACTATACCAAGGGTAAGAACTGATCCCACTGCCCTCCAAAGTCAATCACACATGCTCTGAGAATACACTCCAAAATTTGACATGTCCGCTCTAACTGCCCACCGGTTTGAGGATGGAATGTTGTGCTAAGCTCCACGCAGGTCTGCAACTCATTCTAAATGGCTCTCCAAAATGGGAAGTGAACTGAGGGCCTCTATCTGATATGATTGAAACAAGCACACCGTGCAACCGGACTATCTCCCGAATGTAAATCTGAGCCAGTCTCTCGAAGGTATAAGTAGTCACAATCGGAATAAAGTGTGCTGACCTGATCAACCTATCGACAATGACCCACACTACATCAAACTTACGTAAGGTCCGGGGCAACCTAACTACAAAGTCCATAGTAATGCGCTCCCGCTCCTACTTTGGTATAGGCATCTACTGAAGTAAGCCACCTGGCCTCTGGTGTTCATAATTAACCTGCTGGCAATTCAAACCCCTAGTCACATACTCCACTATGTCTTTCTTCATCCTCCGCCACCAATAATGTTATCTCAAGTCACGATACATCTTCGTAGCACCCGGATGAATGGAATACCGCAAACTGTGTGCCTTCTCTAGAATCCTCTCCCTCACACCATCAACATTAGGAACACATAGGTGACCCTAGAGTCGCAGAACACCATCCTTGCCAATAGAAACCTCCTTGGCACTACCCTGCAACACTGTCCTTTTGAGAATCACCAAGTATGGATCATCAAATTGTCGGGCCTTGATCTGCCCCAATAACAAAGACAAAACAACAACACACGCAATAACTCAGCTGGGCTTTAAAATGTGTAACCTCACCAGTCTGTTAGCCAAGGAATGAATGTCCAAGGCTAGTGGCCTCTCCTCTACTTAAATGAATGACATGCTACCCATACTCTCACTGCTTTCTTGCTTAAGTCATCCACGACCACATTTGCCTTGCTTGGATGATAAAGAATGGTGATGTCATAATCCTTCAGTAACTCAAGCCATCTACACTACCTCAAATTGAAATCCCTCTGCTTGAACAAATGTTGTAAGCTGCGATAATCAGTGTACACCTCACATAACACCCCATATAGATAATGCCTCCATATCTTAAGGTCATGAACAATCACCGCCAGCTCTAGATTGTGAACATGATAATTCTTCTCATAAATCTTCAGCTGGCGTGATGCATATGCAATAACTCGCCCCTCCTGCATCAATACACAACCCAAAACAATACGTGAAGTGTTACAATATACCGTATACATCCCTGAACCGGAAGGCAACACAAGAACTGGTGCTGTAGTCAAAGCTGTCTTGAGCTTATGAAAGCTCGCCTCACAATCATTGGACCAACGGAAAGGGGCCCCCTTCTGGGTCAATCTAGTCGAAGGTGATACAATAGATGAAAAGCCATGCACGAATTGCCTGTAGTAACCTACTAACCCCAGGAAACTCCTGATCTCGATCACTGAAGTAGGACCTGGCCAAATTTTAATTGCCTCAATCTTCTTTGGATCCACCTTAATACCCTCTCCTGACAAATATGCCCCAAGAATGCCACTAACTCTAGATAAAACTCACACTTGGAGAACTTATCATATAGCTTATGCTCTCGCAAGGTTTGAAGCATTACTCTCAAATGCTGCTCGTGCTCTCCCAGGCTACGTGAGTATATCAAAATTTCGTCAATGAAGACGATGACAAAGAAATCAATATAAGGTCTAAACACCCTGTTCATCAAGTCCATAAATGCCATTGAGGCATTAGTCAAGCCAAAGGACATCACCATAAACTCATAATGGCCATATCTGGTATGGACGCGGTCTTTGGAATATCTGAGTCCTGAATCCTCAACTGATGGTACCCTAATCTCAAGTCAATCTTAGAGAACACCCTAGCACCCTGCAACTGGTCGAACAAATCATCAATACGCGGCAAAGGGTACTTGTTCTTAATGGTAGCCTTGTTCAACTGGCGGTAATCAATACACATCCGTATAGTCCCATCTTTCTTCTTTACAAACAACACCGGTGCACCCCAAGGTGACACACTGGGTCTAGCAAACCCATTTGATAACAACTCCTCAAGCTGCTCCGTCAACTCCTTCAACTCCTTTGGAGCCATGCCGTACGGTGGAACGAATATAGGCTGGGTACCTGGAGCTAAATCAATATGTAAATCAATATCGCGATCCTGTGGCATGCCAGGAAGATTAGAAGGAAACACATAGGCAAACTCCCAAACTACTAGAACAGAATCAATCATCGAAGACTCTATGGTGGTGTTCCGAACATAAGACATATAAGCCAAATACCCCTTCTCGACCATATGCCGAGCCTTCAGGAAAGAGATAACCCAACTAGATGTATCAACTGTAGAACCCTTCCACTCTAACCCTGGCAACCTTGGCATCACTAATGTAACAGTCTTGGCATGACAATCAAGGACAACGTGGTACGAGGATAACCAATCCATGCCCAGAATGACCTCAAAGTCGATCATATCAAACAACATGAGATATTCTCTAGTCTCAAAACCACAGAATGTGACCACACAGGACCGGTAGACCCGATCTACAACCACATAATCGCCTACGGGAATGGACACGTGAATAGGAGTGCCCAAGGGCTCAGGAGCTATCACCAGAAAAAGAGCAAATAGATACGATACATATGAATAGGTGGAACCTGGATCAAATAATATCTAAGCATATATACCGTAGATGAAATAATACATGTGATAATGGCATCTGAAGCCAATGCATCTTATCTGGACGGAAGGACATAGAATTTGGCTGGAGCGCTGGCTGGCTGGCCTCCACCTGACTGAGCAATAGTTGGCTGACCTCTCCCTATCTGGCCTCCACCTCTAGGATGGACTCTACCACTCTGTCCCCCGCGTCTAGGTGCTGGGCAACCGGTGCTAGAATTATAGGTTGCTGACCCTGTTGCACTGTCTTGCCCCGAAGCATGGGGCTAGTACTCTTCATGTGACCTGGATCTCCACACTCGTAGCAACCTCTCGGCACCATAGCTTGTTGTCCAGAAGCCTGGCCATGATGGTTTGAATACCTACCGGAGGAAATCAGAATGGCTGGAGGACGGTATGAACTCTCTGGCGTAGTACTGGAATAGGAACCAGAAGAACCCTGAGGACCCGAATGTCCATTGGAAGAACCTTGAATAGCTGGTGGGCGATAAGAACTCTCTGGTATGAAGCTAAAATAGGGGTGCACTGGAGCACCTCGAGCAGATGGTGGTGCTGAATATGGAGGCCTACTGGGCCGGCCCCTCCCAAACTGACCTCTACCCCTAGTCGGGGAACCTCTGAACTCTCCGGAGAATCAATCCCTCTTGTCCTGCTGCGCCTGCTCTCTACCTCTCAGACAGTAGCCCTCAATCCTCCGAGTAATCTCCACCACTAGATGATAAGAAGTCCCTATCTCCAGTTCTCAGGCCATGTTGGCCCTAATGCCAGAATGCAACCCTGTAACGAACCTCCGTACCCTCTCTACGTCAGTAGGAAGTATCATCAATACATGGGGGGATAACTCAGAAAACCTTGCCTCATAATCGGTGACAAACATCTGACCCTGCTCAAGCAGCTCGAACAGATAGCGCAGCTCTTCCCTCTCAGAGGGTGGAATATACCTGTCCAAAAATAACTGCGTGAATTGACCCCAGGTGATGGGAGGAGAACCTACGATCCTGCCAAGAACATAATACTGCCACTATCTGCAGGCCCTACCCTCCAGCTAAAAAGTAGTGAAGTCAACCCCATGCGACTCCAATATCCTCATGTTGTGTAGTCTGTTCCTGCACCTATCAATGAAATCCTGAGCTTCCTCGTGACGCTCACCCCCCGAAGACAAGAGGGTGAAGTCTAGTCCATCTATCTAACAACTTCTATGGGTCACCATCCACAGCTGGTCTGGGCTCGGGCACCACTGCAGAAACTGGCTAAGCCTCATCCGTGGGTAGTGTACCCGGAGTTTGATACACTACAACTGCATGACCAGGAGCCTGAGTAGTGGGGGTCTGTGCTCCCTCCCGCCTGTGATGTATCTGGATCCACTAGAAATAAACCAACCTGAGTCAAGGTGTACATGAACCGCAGCATACGGCCCATGACCTTTTGGAAACCCGGTGCTATCATAAAGTCTGCCGGGGTAGGCTATGCTGCGACCCCCTTGCCCTGCTCCTCAATAATGGGATCTTCTGCAGGATCCTCTAATGGTGCTACTAGTACAGCTCTAGGACACCCTCGTCCCCTACCTCGGGCTGGTGCCCTCCCTTGGCCTCTGCCTCGGCCTCTAGAAATGGGAGGAGCATCTCCTCCCGTGTCTAAGACATCTATCGTGCACGTCCTCACCATTTGTGAGAGAATAGAAGAAGGAAATTTAGTATAGAAACCAATGCACGATAGGAAATGAATAAAGAGTAGTTTCCTAACACCCTATAACCTCTCGAAGATAAATACAGACATCTCCATACCGATCTTCAAGACTCTATGAAGTTTTCCCATGACTTGTGAGACCTACGTAACCTAGTGCTCTGATACCATGTTGTCACAACCCAGTTTCACCTCAGGTCGTGATGACGCCCAACACAGTTGCCAAGCAAGCCAATGCGGAAATATGAATAAGTTCTAGTTTTACTTTTTCCAAACAGTTACGACAGTCTCTAAGTTTGAATTTAAAACAAGCGATAATTAATATCGTATCATAATAATTATACAATCTCAACAAAAGATAGTCTACTATTGTGTGTATCAACACAAGTATGTGGACAACTAGTAGAATATACAAAAGAATAATTATATCCTATTGTCTGAAATAGAATAGATAGCCAAAAGTAAAGAAAGACTTCATCTGGCTGCTGAACGACATAGGAAGGGAGCAGCTCACCATAGAATCTCGAGCCGGATCAAGGGTATGCACCAGCCGATAACCAGATGTACCTGCCTCATATCCTGTACAATTAAGTACATAAGTGTAGTATGAGTACATAAACAATATGTATCCAGTAAGTATCTTGTCTAATCTCGAAGAAGTAGATACGAGAGGTCGACTTGACACTTACTAGGGTAAATAATATGAAAAGTGTTATAGTAAGCATGGATAGCACCAACTATTAACAATTTGTAATAAGAAGCAACAAGTCCTTTCCTAGATGATATCACAATTAGCCATTTACATTTTAGGGCATTTAACAAAGTTCAGTCCACAGCAATATACCAAGCAAGAAGCATACGCAAGTAGTGCCGAGGTCGTACGGCTCGATTCAACATAAAAATAAAGTGTGCACTGCTAGAGGGTCGAACAACGCGAACCATAGATGCATCTATTACCCCGCTCGCAGATCATACATGCGACATGATCAAATGTAATTAAACACAACAATAGGCAGAGAAGAATATATATCAGGAGAGCAATTACTCACAAAAATATCAACTTCTCTTTAAAAGGGCCAAGAAAATGATGTTTCTCTTATTAGATTCATTTACCACATTCAACATGATTTAAGCAGATCCTAAATTAATCGTAAAGTTACAAGAACATCACATAAATCATGCTTTTGGGTCCTAGACTACCAGGACTTAAGCATAATAGTGGCTACGCATGGACTCTCGTTACCTACTGTATACGTAGCCCCCGCATTTAGTGGCAAATTATTCAATTATTACACATAGCGGGACAATTCTCTCTTACAAGGTTAGATAGGAGACTCACCTCGCTCCAAAGCGTACTTCCAATATCAAGAACGTGCTCAAACCCTCAATTTGGAGCTGAACGATCCGAAACTAATTAAACGAGGTAGGTACTAGTCAATACAAGTTCAAGAGTTCACATTTTAATTACTAAAGTAATTTCCCAACCTTAAACACAAGTTTCCTAAAATCCGGCCCTGAGCCGACGTGCTTGAATTCTGAAACTTTTTGAAGAAAGTTGTTCTTTATAACCTAAGGATCAATAATATATGATTTCTATTTCATTCCATAACAAATTTTGTGGTTAAATCTAACTTTTTTAAAACCCTAGGTTTTGCTCTAATCCCATAATTTTTCCTTAATCTTTGTGTGTTAATCTACCCGAGGTTCAAGTATTAAACTAGAAATAAATAAGATGAACTTACCTCAATATTCTATGTGAAATTCCTCTCTCAAGAGCTCCAAAATCGCCTAATGAATGAGTGGCTCGTAATAAATGAAGCTCACTGCTTCAATGATTTCCGCATCTGCGGGCTTGGGACGCTCCTACGCCCACCTCATCTGCGGAAAGGTGTCTGTTTCTATGTAAACTCAACTGGGCCACTAGGCTGCTTTAGCGGGAAGCAACCGCTTCTGCGGTTCCGCTTCAACGGTTCCACTTCTGCGGAAGCTTAGTCGCTTCTGTGGCTTCTGGCTTGGCCTGCCTTAGCCACTTCTGCGAGAGGACGATCGCTTCTGTAGTCTCGCACCTACAGCTAACCAACCGCAGATGCGGTTATGACAGATAGCTGGAGCTTCATCTCCTTGCCAATTTTTCCAACTTCACTCGAGCCTTGCCCGATTGACGCTCAGGGCTCCGAGGCCCCGCCCGAACATACCGACAAGTTTGAAATTATGAAATGGACTTGCTGGAACCCTCGAAACACATGAAACAATACTAAATCTAAGAATCACCCCCTAAAACCAAACGAATCAAACTTATGAACTTCAAGTTCTTCAATTCACTTCTAATGCAACGAAACGTACTTATACGACTCGGATTGACACCAAATTTTGCGGACAAGTCTTAAATGTTATGTTGGACCTATAACGTGCTCCAAAACCAACATATGGACCCAATACCAATATGATCAAGCATTATTTAATTTCATTAAATCCTAAAACCAGTTTTAACAATTTCTAACAAAAATTTATTACTCGGGTTAGGGACATCGAAATTCGATTTCGGGCGTATTTCCAGGTCCCATATTTTCCTACGGACCCTTCGGGTCTATCAAAACACATGTTTGGGTCCGTTTACTAAAAATATTGACCAAAGTCAAACTTAGCCTTTTAAGAAAATCTTAGGGAATCAAGTGTGCCTACTGTAAACACGTGATTTTTGACCCTCCCCGAGAATTTTCACGAGTTTAGCGTAAAATATTTAGTTTAGGCCT